>PVIY010004730.1:16992-100259 GCA_004026745.1 Myrmecophaga tridactyla
CACAGTATGTAATGGTATCTCATTGTGGTGTTATTTTACATTTTTCTAACAAATAATGCTGTTTAACACCTTTTCATGTGCTTAACTGCCATTTGTAAATCATCTCTGGTCAAGGATCCTTTGCTCCAAAAGTGGATACTTTACCCAATATTTTACAGAATTGTTTGTTTCCTTACTCTTGAGTCTTGAGAGTTCTTTATATACTCTGGATACAAGTCCTTTATCAAAGCTATGCTTTGCATACTGTTAGTCATCTTTTCATTCTCTTAATAGTATGTTTTGAAAGGCAGAAGTTTTTTAATTTGGAGGAACGTCAATTTGTCAATTTTTAAAATGAATTCTGTTTTTATTGTATCTAAAAAATCTTTACCTAACCTAGGGCCATTAAGATTTTCTCTCATGTGTTTTCTAGAAATTTTCAAGTTTTAGATTTTACATTTAGGTCTATGATCCAGTTGGCGCTAAATTTTCTGTATGGCACAGGTATAGATACAAGTTTGTCTTCTTTTTGAATTTGTATATCCACTTTTTCCTTCACCATTTATTGCACAGATTATCGTCTCTACATTGTGGTACTTCTGAACCTTTGTGAAAAAATAAGTTGTTTAGATTTATTTCTGGACTCTTTATTCTGTTCCATTGATTTTCTATCATTATGCCATTATCATGCTGTTTTGATTACTGTAGCTTTTTAATAATTGTGGAAATCAGATAGCATTAGCTCACCAACTTTGTATTTCTTTTCAGCATTAGGTGGGCTATTCTTGGCCATTTGCATTTCCACCTGAATTTTAGAAATGTTGTCAATTTGTGTTTTTAAATGGCGTAGGAGTTTTGTTACAATAACGTTGATTCTATACATCAATTTGAGGAGAATTGACATCTTACCAATATTTACCCATCTGATGTGTGGATGCAGTGGTTTCCTTTGCCTTCTTTAATTTCTGTTGAAATTGTTTTGTCATTTTCAATGCATAGGTCTTGTACATTTTTTATTAGATTTATCCCTTTTATTTCATTTTAAAGCAGGTTGAGTTTATATTCACATACCATACAATCCAGTGAATGGCTTTTAGTATATTCACAGATTTTTGATTCATCACCAAAATTTTAAAACATTTTCTTTACTGAAAAATAAAGCCTCATACCTTTAGCAGTTACTGCTCAATACCTCTATCCTTCCCCAATGCTAAATAATCACTAATCTATTTCTGTCTCTATAGATTATTTACATTTTACATATGAATGTAAATATATACTAATGTAAATGTAAAGGAATGTCCTTCTATTTATTTATGTCTCTTTGATTTCTTTGAGCAATGTTTTGTAGTGTTCTGTGTACAAGTTTTTGCTGGTTTGAAACTGTTACATACCTCAGAAAAACCATGCTCTTTTAATCCTAATCCAATCTTGTGGGGGCAGACCTATTGTTTAGGGTGTTTCCATGGAGATGTGACAAACCCAAAAGTCGGTTCAACATTTTGATTAGATTATTTCCATGGAAATGTTGCCCTACTCATTCAAGGTGGTCTTCACAAGTTTACTGGAGTCCTTTCAGAAGGAAACATTTTGAAAAAAGCTCAGACACAGACATTTAGAGATGATTTGAGTACCAGCAGAGATGCTTAGAGTGTTGACACATGCTTGAATAGCTGATACAGAGAGCAGATGCCTAGACCCAGTTTTGGAGATGCAGAAGATGCCAGAAGTACCAGAGATGCCAGAAGCTCAGAAAGCTATATGAAACCAGGACACAGATGCTTGAAGAGAAGTAATCTCTGGCCCCAGGAGACGTTAAGCTAAGAGATGAAACTCAGAGTTTTGCCCCAGAGAAGCTAAGTGAGGGCTCACAGATACTTTGAGAGGAAGCCACTGGAATCAGAATCTGGAAGCAAGGAGTCTGGAGCAAGGGCCTCAGATGCCAGTCACGTGTTTCTCATGTAACAGACATCGGCCTTTCTTCAGAGTCAAAGTGTCTTTCTCTGGATGCCTTTAGGTTTGGACATTTTTAAGACCTTAGAACTGTCAGCTTGTAACTTAATAAATCCCTTTTAAAAAGCTGATCAATTTCTGGCATATTGCGTTCCAGCAGCTTTAACAAACCAAAACAAGGTCCTTAACACCTTTGGTTAAATTTGTACTTAGAGTGCTCACTTTGGCAGCACACATACTAAAACTTGAATAACACAGAGAAGATTAGAAAGGCCCTAGTGTACGGATGGCATGCAAATTTGTGGTGTTCCATATTTTTTCACATACTATTCAGTCTGCTAAATATTGAAGAGAAGAAGGAAGTCCTGAAAGTGGCAAGAGCAAAGCAACTCACCACATCCAAAGGAAATATATAAAACTGAGTTCAGACTACTCAACAAGCACTTATGGAGGTGAGAAGGCAGTGGCATGTTTATTTAAGATCCTGACAAGAGAAAGACTTCCAGCCAAGAATCCTTTATCCAGCTAAGTTGTCCTTCTAAAGTGAGGGAAGCAGTAACATTTTCACAGACAAACAAAGCCTAATAGAATTTGTCAACAAGAGACTGGTCCTAGAAATACTAAAGAGAATTCTATGAGCTGAAAGAAAAGACAGGAGAGGGAGGCCTGGAGGATGGCATAGATTTGAAGAGCACCAGTAAGGGCAACTTAAAGGATAAAAAGAGGAAGAGGGAAAAGCATATATAGATCTAGACAAATAAAACCCAAAGGATAAAATGGTAAATCCAAGAAATGTCTTTAAAGTAATGACTTTGAATGTTAACATACTAAGCTCATCAGTTAAAAGATACAGACTTGCAGAATGAATTAAGAAATATGATCCATTTATATGCAGCTTGCAAAAAACTTATCATAGACCCAAGGATACAAATAGATTGAAAGTGAATGGATGGAAAAAGATAATCCTTGTAAGCTGTAAGCAAAAGGAAGCAGGAGCAGATATACTAATAAATGACAAAGTTGAAATGTAAACACATCATAAGTGACAAGTAAGGAAACTACATATTAATAAAAGGAACAATTCACCAAGAAGAAATAAAAATCATAAATGTTTATGCTCCCAATAAAGGTGCTCCAAAGTACATGAGGCAAACATTGGCAAAACTGAAAGAAGCAGTAGATGTTTCAATAATAATAATGGGAAACTTCAATACACCACTGTCCTCTATAGATAGAACAACCAGACAGAGGATCAACAAGAAAATAGAGAACTTAAACAATGGGATAAATGAATTAGACCTAATCAACATATATAGATTGTTACTCCCCAAAACACCAGGATGTACATTCTTCTTTAGTGCTCATGGAATGTTCCCCAGGATAGATCATATGCTGGAGCACAAAACAGATATTTACAAATTTAAAGGATTGAAATTATTCAAGGCATTTTCTCAGATCACAATCGAATGAAGCTGGAAATCAGTAGCCACCAAAGAGCTATAACTTTCACAAATATATGGATATTAAACAACACATTCTTAAACAATCAATGGATCAAGAAGAAATTTCTAGAGAAATTGATAAATATCTGGAGAGGGATGAAAATGAGAATACAACCTATCAGAACTTATGGCAGCAAAGGCAATTTTGAAAGGGAAATTTATTGCCCAAATATGTCTATATTAAAAAAGAAGAAAGCAAAAATTGAAGACTGAACTTCTCACTTGGTGGAATTAGAGAAAGAACAGCAAACTAACCCCAAAGCAAATAGAAGAAGAGAAATAACAAAGATAAAAGCAGAAATAAATGATTTGGACAACAAAAATCGATAGAAAGAATGAACAAAACAAAGCTTTGTTCTTTGAGAAAATCAATAAAATCAATGGACTCCTAGCTAGGCTGACAAAAGAAAAAAGAGAGGGGATGCAAATAAACAAAATCAGAAGTGAGGGGGTCATTACTATGAATCCTGAAAAAAGTTTAAAAAGTATGGGAGTATACATGGACAATTCTATGCCAATAAAGTAGACAGCTTGGATGAAATGGACAAATTCCTAGAAACACATGAACAACCTACACTGACTTGAGAAAAAACTGAAGATCCTAACCAACCAATACAAGTAAAGAGATTCAGTCATCAAAAATCTTCCTACAAAGAAAAAGCCCAGGGCCAGATGGCTTCACAGGGGAATTTTATCAAATACTACAAAAAATAAGTAACACCAACCCCGCTCAAACTCTGAAAAAAAATTGAGGAAACAGGAAATCTACCTAACTCATTTTATGAGGCTATCATCACTCTAATAGCAGATAAAGAGGCTACAAGAAAAGAAAACTACAGGCCAATCTCTCGAATGAATATAGATATAAAAATTATCAATAACATACTAGCAAATCCAATGACACATTAAAAGAATTATATACCACAATCAAGTGGGGTTTATACCAGGACTGCAAAGGTGGTTCAACACAAGAAAATCAATCAAGGTAATACAGCACATTTACAATCAAAGTGGAAAAATCACATAATCATCTCAACTGACGCTGAAAAAAAATTCAACAAAATTCAGCATCCATTTCTGATAAAAAATACTTCAAAAATTATGAATCAAAGGTAATTTCCTCAATATAATAAAAGGCATATATGAAAACCCTATTGCCAGCATAGTACTCAATGGTGAGAGACAGAAAGTCTTCCCCCTAAGATCAAGAATAAGACAAGGATGCCTTCTGTCACTGCTATTATTCAACATTGTACCAGAGGTTCTAGCTAGAGCAATCAGACATGAAAAAGAAATAAAAGGCATCCAAATTGGAAAGGAAGAAGTAAAACTTTCATTATTTTCAGATGACATGATATTTGCTTCAATTTGTAAGTTTCCAGAATGCAATATACCAGAAATGGAATAGCTTTTAAAAGCGGGATTTTATTAAGTTTCAAGTTTACAGTTCTAAGGTTGTAAGAATGTCCAAACTAAGGCATCCAGGGAAAAATACCTTGAGTCAAGAAAGGCTGATGGGTCCAGAACACCTCTGTCAGCTGGAAAGACACATGGCAATTTCTACTAGCTTTCTCTCTTGGTTTCTTGTTTCATAAGGATTCCCCAGGGGTGTTCTCCTTCTGTATCTCCAGAGATCTCTGGCTGTGTGGCTCTCTCAGCTCTGGTGGCTCTAAAGCTTTCTCCAGAATGGTTCCCTCTCAAAGTGTTCCAGTAAGTGACCCCACTTTGAGTAGGTGGATTCTCATCTCCATGGAAACTACCTAAGTGAAAGTTATCACCCACAATTGGGTGGGTTATATCTCCATGGAAACAATTTTAAAAGATCACAACCAACAATATTGAATGAGGATTAAAGGACATAGCTTTTTTGGAGTACATGATTGCTCGAACCAGCACAATACTATACTTAGAAAATCCTGAGAAATCTATGACAAAGCTTCTTGAGCTGATAAATAAATTCAGCAAAGTGCTGGCATACAAGATTAATGTGCAAAAATCAGTAATGTTTCTATATGCAAACATTCACCTAACTGAGGAGACAATTAAGGAAAAAAACTCCATTCAAAATACCAACTTAAAAAATCAAATATCTAAGAATAAACCTAGTCAGAGACGTAAAGGACACAGAAAACTACAAAACATTGCTAAAATAAACTAAAGAAGATCTAAATGGGTGGAAAGAGATTCCCTGCTCATGGATAGGAAGGTTAAATGTAGTTAAGATGAAAATTCTGCCCAAATTGATCTACAGATTCAATGCAATACCAATCAAACTTCCTACAACCTACTTTGAAGACTTGAAAAAGCTAGTTATCAAATTCATTTGGAAGGGAAAGAGACCTTGAATAGCTAAAAATATCCTTAAAAAGAATAAAGTCAGGACTAACACTTCCTGATTTTAAAACTTATTACAAAGTCATAGTGGTCAAAACTATATGGTACTGGCACAAAGAAAGAACTATTGACCAATAGAATCCAGTACAGTGTGTGGAGATAGAACACCAGATCTATGGTCAATTGATCTTCAACAAGGTCCCCAAACCCACTGAACAGAATATTCTTTTCAAAAAATGAGCATATCAATAGCCAAAAGATGAAAGAGGACCCTTACCTTACACCCTATACCAAAATCAACTCAAAGTGACTCAAAGACCTAAATAAGTGTAAGAACCAGTACCATGAAACTGCTAGAAGAACATATAGGGAAACATCTTCAAGACATAGTAATAGGGGGTAGCTTCTTAAACTTTACACCCAAAGCACAAGCAATGAAAGAAAAAAAATAGATAAATGAGAACTCCTCAAAATCAAATGCTTCTGTGCCTCAAGAGCCTTGAGGTCTTAATGCTGAGTGAAATAAGTCAGGTACAAAAGGATAGATACTGTATGGTTTTGCTATTATGACCTCGGTAAAGGTAAATGCAAAGGCTTATAATATAGTATATAGGGGACCTAAGGACAAACAGAAGCTAGAGATGAGTGAACAGTTAGCTAATGAGATTAAACTTAAATGTAAGGGATGGATAGAATTGAAGGCAGTTCATTAGTGGATTTATAAGTAATATTTCCATATTGAAGGTGAACATGATTAAAAGGGATTGTACAGAGCTATGTATCCCACCGTCGAACACTACAAATATAATAAGTTCTTGCATGAATTACTTCAAAGATGTGAATTTTGTACACAGACTCAATAACAGAGGGATATGGGGGGAATCTACTATTGCATGCTATGGTGTATTTTCAACCGGAAGACATCAAGAGTGCCACAGCAATGCCAGAGGTAAATAATTGGGGGTGGGGGGAAGACAAGAGTTAAGGGAGAGTTTGGATTTTCTGTTTGGTGAGGTTGTGTTTTTAGTTATTTTTCTCTTGGGAGCAATGAAAAGTGTCTAAAATTGAAAGTGTTGATGATTTTTCAACTAAATGAGGATAGTGTGAGACATGAATTGCAAACTTTGGGCCTTATACATGATGCCCAATGGATGGAGGTGGCTGAAGGATACACTGACTGAGAAGTAGAATGGCAAACTGTAGTGTATACATATAGAGCAATTATTGTGCACCTATGGAAATAAACGAAATTATGAGGCATGAAACAAGGTGAATGAACCCAGGTGGACAGAAGCAAAATTAAAAATGTTGTATGGTCTTTTTCATAAAATAGTTATAAGAAAATAGGGGCCTAGATTGTGAGTCACTATAGTAGCCACAATTAGTCTGGAGCTGTAATTGTTATTTCTAGATTTTGAGAGGCTGTGCTATATGGTAAGGGAAAGATAAATTTGTAGAGTCTGTTCTGTTCAACTGATGTTGCCATTGCATGACCTTGGTAAGAAACGGTTGAAATGTGCACTCCAGCTGGAAGGACTGGCTATCCTCCTGGAAGGAGATGTACTTTGATAAAGATATCTGGGTCCCAGGAAGCTCCTCTCGGTCCCCAGCCAGTTCCCAGAGAACCCAACTGGGCCCGGTCACGTAAGCTAATTGGAATTTGGCCGCTATTGTGTGAAGATATAAAAACTGCATGCAAGCGGTTAGAGAGAGAGAGGAGAATCTTATGAGAAAGAGAGAGCAGCTCAGCAGAATCTTATCTGGGAAAAGAATGCTTTGCTGTGGGTTTTTACTCATGAGACTTGGAATGCTGCTTCCGAGACTTCCCAGAACTTCTCTTCAGGTGTTGGTGCCATCTAATCTGGTGATATAACTATGCCTTATTTTTGAAAGCTCTTTTAATTACTTTCTTTTAATTATTTTCTTTGATTAGTTTCTTAATAAAATCTGTCTTTAAATCACTGAAGTCTGTGTTGTCCGCAAATCTGAACCTATAAATTAAGTGGCCACAAATATCACATTGCCTTTTGTGTGACATATATATGTAGACTTGGTATTCCCATGAAACTTTGGGTGCCTGTGTGACACCTAAAGCTCAGAGTAGGAAGTCTGCAGTTCTGGAAGTTGGCATTCTATATATAACAACTGTTAAAGAAACTGAAAAAGAAATTAGGCTTCAATTAGAGATAAGAGCAAAGACAATCAGGTTGTGACTAAGGTAAATCAGGATACAGGGGTAAGGAGGACATTATCTGTATTTTAGAATTTCATCTACTGTATGAGACCAAAGGAAGAGAATTTTTCCCAAAACCTAAATTCTGTAGCACATAATCGAATTCAACCTTTCTGGATAGATCATTTAGAAAACCCAAACACATGGAGCCCAGAATGAGAATGAGGGCTTGTGACTTCCTTACAGCTTAATGTAATGCCCAGATACATCCCAGAGTATGTTGAGCAGATAATTTTAAAGTATTGGAAAAGTCAGGAGAAAATACATGGAACTACTAAGGTTTACCACCAAGAAAACCCCTGATACTGTCCCAAACATTGGGATGTGTCCCAGACTTGGGATACTGTCCCAAGTCAATAGGCCAAGCCCTTGATCTTGAGGCTTGCTCTTGTGAAGTTTATGCAGTAGAGAAGCTAAGCCTTCCGTAAATTACGCCTAAGAGTTACTTCTAGAGGACCTCTTTTATTGCTCAGATGTGTCTTCTCACTCTCTAAGCCCAATTCTGCAAGTAAAATTACTACCTTCACCCCTACATGGGACATGACATCTAGGGATGAAGGTCTCCCTGGCAACAAGGGGCATCACTCCCAGGGATGAGCCTGGCCCTGGTACTATGGGATCAGCAAGGCCTGTCTGACCAAATGAGAGAAAAGAAATGTAACAAAGTAAGGTATCAGTGACTAAGAGAGTCCAAATAGAGTCAAGCATCTATTATAAAAATTACTCTAATGTAAATTTTAGCTTGATAGTGCTATTTACCATGGTTTGCCAATCCCCAAGCAAAACCATTTCTGTCAACCCCAAAGAACACCCAGGGCTCTATCTGACATCCTACAAAAGATTCGTGCACTATGATTCCTTTCCAGAAACCTACAACCAGATGCTTTCCAGACCAGATAAGTCCTGAAACCTAGAGGGGCCAGCCTCTCCAAGAACATCAACTAATTCTATACCCCAGCTCATATTATCGACTACCCTTTCCAACATGAAACAGTTTGAATGGGCATAGCCCAAATATCCCTAAAGATTGGGCAAAAGATCAGTGAAGAAGGAGGAGTTATAACAGAGAAGACAGGATCTAACACATGAGTATGACTGCTGAATCATTATATTGACATTTCTTTTAGTCTCCAGTGTCTTGGAGCAGCTAGAAGGAAAAACTTAAAATTGTGGAATTGTATCCCACATCAAACTCTAAAATCTGTTCTATAACTACTTGTTACAATGTACTTTGAAATTTATTGGGTTTTTTTTTGTATCAATGTTATATTTTAGCAAAAAAAGTTTTTAAAAAAGGGAAAAATTACACCTAGATATTTGATTCCTTTAGTCGCTATTGTAAATGGAATTTTTCTTGATTTTCTCCTCAGATTGAGCATTACTAGTGCTTTTTGTCTTTTGACCTTGTATCCCACCACTTTGCTGAACTTGTTTATAAGCTTTAATAGCTTTGCTGTAGATTTTTCAGGATTTTCTATAAATAGTATCATGTCAGTTGTAAATAGGGAAAGTTTTATTCCTTCCTTTCCAAATTTGGATGCCTTTTTTTCTTTTTCTGGCTTAACTGCTGTAGCTAGGACTGCTAGCACAGTGTTGAGTAATGATGGTGACTGTGGGCATCCTTGTCTTGTCCCAGATCTCAAAGGGAAAGCTTTAAGATCAATCTCCATTGATCTTTTGCTCAATCTTTAAGGGTATTTGGATTATGCCCATTCAAACTCATACTCATACACCACTGAGTATGATACTAGCTGTGGGTTTTTCAGATATGACTTTCATCAATCAAAATCTTTTGAATTGCTTTTTTTCATGAAAGGATGCTGGATTTTTTCAAATGCCTTTTCTGCATCAATCAAGATCATCATGTGTTTTTCCCCTTCAATCTGTTAATTTGATGTATCACATTAAATGATTGTTTTGTGTTGAACCATCCTCATATACCTGGGATAAAATCCCCTTCATCGTGGTTTATAATTCTTTTGATGTGCTGGTGGATTTGACTTGCAGTGTTTTGTTGAAGTTTTTTTTGCATCTATATTCATAAAAGAAATTGGTGTGTAATTTTCTTTTCCTGTGGTATCTTTATCTGCTTCAGTATTAGGGTGATGTTGGCCTCATAGAAAGAATTAGGTAGTAGTACCTCCTCTTCAAATTTTTGGAAGAATTTGAGTAGCTATGGTACTAATTCTTTTTGGAATTATTGGTAGAATTCACCTGTGAAGATATTTGGTCCTGGGTATTCTTTGTGGGGAGGTTTTTTATTCTCAGTTTTATTCATTTCTGCTTTAATCCTTGTTATGTCTTTCCTTCTGCTTGTTTTGGAATTACCTTGTTGTTCTCTTTATAGTTCTTCCAGGTATGCAGTTAGATCTTTTAGTTCTATGTTCTTTTTTTATGTAAGCATTTAGGACTATAAATTTCTTCCTCAGCATTGCCTTTGCTGCATCCCATGATTTTGTTTTTATTTTTGTTTTTTTTTGAACGCTATTTGGCAGGGGCCACATTTCATTCTTTTTCCATGTGAGTATCCCCTTATTGCGGTGCCACTTGCTGAATTTTTTAAATTTTGTTTTTCATTTGTTTGTTTGGGAAGTGCATGGGCCATGAATCGAACCCGGATCTCCTGCATGGCAGGTGAGAATTCTACCATGGAACTCCTCTTGCACCCATCAGTTTTTATTTGTTGTGTTCTCATTTTTATTCATTTTAAGATATTTACTGATTTCACTGCAATGTTTTGTTTGATCACTGATTGTTTAAGAGAATGTTATTTAACTTCCATATATTTGTGGATATTTCAGTTTTCTTGACTTGCTATGGATCTCCAGCTTCATTCCATTATTTTCAGAAAAGATGCTTGGTATGATTCCAATATTTCTAAATGTATTGAAACTTGTTTTGTGACACAACATGCAGTCTATCCTAGAAAATGACCCATGTGCCCCTAAGAAGAATGAATATCATGCTGTTTGGGCATGCAATGATCTGCATACGCCTGTTAGGTCTAGTTAATTATTATATTTTTCATATTCTCTGTTTCTTTATCCATATTCTATCTATTCAAAAAGGTCCCCAACTATTATTGAAGTCTCCAATTAGTATTGCAGAGGTGTCTATTTCTCCCTTCAGTTTTGCCGGTGCTTGCCTCATGTATTTTAGGGCACCATAGTTATATGTATACATATTTATGATTGGTTAGTTCTTCTTTTATTAATATATAGTGCCCTTCTTTGTCTCTTGTTTTAGTTTGTTAATGCTGCCAGAAATGCAAAATACCAGAAATGGGTTGGCTTTTATAAAAGGAATTTATTAAGTTACAAGTTTACAGCTCTAAGGCCATAAAAATGTCCAAACTAAGGCATCCAGATAAAAATACCTTGACTCAAGGAAGGCCAATGTGCTAGTTTGAAGTGATGTATGTACCCTAGAAAAACCATGTTTTAAAGCTAATCCCATTTTGTAAAGGCAGCCGTTTCTTCTAATCCCTATTCAGCATTGTATGTTTGAAATTGTAATTAGATCATCTCCCTGGAGATGTGATTTAATCAAGACTGGTTGTTAAGCTGAATTAGGTGACAACATGTCTCCATCCATTTGGGTCTTAATAAGTTTTTGGAGTCCTACAAAAGAGGAAACATTTTGGAGAATGAAGGAGATTCGGAGGGAGCAGAAAATGCTGCTGCACCATGAAGCAGAGAGCCCATTAGCCAGCGACCTTTGAAAATGAAGAAGGAAAACCCCTCCCAGGGAGCTTCATGAAACAAGAAGCCAGGAGAGAAAGCTAGCAGATGACGCCGTGTTTGCCAGATGCCCTTCCAGCTGAGAGAGAAACTATGACTGTGTTTGCCATGTGCCTTCTCACTTGAGAGAGAAAACCTGAACTTCATCAGCCTTCTTGAGCCAAGGTATCTTTCCCTGGATGCCTTTGATTGGACATTTTTATAGACTTGTTTCAATTGATATATTTTCTTGGCCTTAGAACTGTAAACTTGCAACGTATTAAATTCCCCTTTTTAAAAGCCATTCCATTTCTGGTATATTGCATTCTGGCAGCTAGCAAACTAGAACAGCGATGACATTAAGTATTTCTCTGCCAGCTAGGGAGGCACATGGCAAAATATGCTTCCTTTCTTTTCCAGCTTCTCTTTCAAACTGCTTCCTCTGGGGCTTTTTCTTTCTGCACCTCCAAACGTATCTCTCTGTATTGGTTCTGAAGCTTTTTCCAAAGTGGTTCCCTCTTAAAGGACTTCAATAAGTGACCTACCTTGAATGGGTAGAGAAACAGCTCCATGGAAACCACCTAATCAAAAGGCCCCACCCACAATTGTGTGGATCACATCTCCATGGAAACGACTTAATCAAAAAGATCCCACTTAACAATATTGAATCACGATTAAAGAACAAGACTTTTCTGGTGATAAACAACAGTTTCAAACCGGCATATCTCTTATGTGCTTTTAACTTAAAGTCTATTTTGTGCAATATTAATAGCTACTCCAGCTCATTTTGTTTAATGTTTGCATGGAATATCTTTACCACCCTTTTACTTTCAACTTATTTGTGTCTTTGGATCTAGGGTGAGTCTCTTCTAAACAACATGCAGTTGGATCATGTGTTTTGGTTTTTTGGGGGTGCATGGTCCAGGAATTGAACGATAACGTGCTTTTATCCATTCTGTCAACCTGTGTCTTTGGATTGGGGAGCGTAATCCACTGACATTCAATCTCATTATTATAAAGGCAGTGCTTACTACAGCCATTTTGTCCTTTGGCTTTTCCATGTCATATCTTTCTTTTTGTCTCTCTTTACTTTATTGCAAACTTCTTTTCTGTATTCTTTACCTTTTGTGATATATTTCACTGATAACCGTTCTCATTTCTGTTTCTGCATATTTTAATATACTTTTTTTGTGGCTATGCTGGGGTTTATATTACACAACCTACATCTACAACCTACGAATTTGAAAGATACCAAATTAACTTTAATACCACACACAATCTCTGCTCCCAAACACCTGTTTCCCTTCTTTATGTTGTTTTTGTCCCATTTTACAACTTTATAGTTTGCACGTCTATTATCAGGAAACACGCCTTTGTCTTGTTCAATTGTATTCTGATTCTTAAATGAACTAAAGAGTACAGTTGTGTATTTAATATACACTATTTTTGGGTTTTGCATTTACCCTTTTAGCTACTCTTACTGATAATCTTCATTTCTTCACACTACTCCAAGCCACTCTCTCCTGTTTCATCCTTTCAACCTGAAGAACACCCTTAAGTAATTCTTGCAGGGCAGGTCTCTTGTTGATGAACTGTCTCAGTTTCTGTTTATCTATGAATATTTTAAACTCTTACTCATTGTGAAGATCAGTTTTTTGGATAAAGACTTTTTGGGTGGCAGTTTTTCTCCATCAGTATCTTAAATGTATCATACCACAGCCTTCTTTTCTCCATGGTTTCTCAGGAAGGTCCACACTTAATCTTACTGAGGATTCTTTGCTTGTAAATCACTTTTCTCTTGCTTCTTTCAGAATTCTCTCTTTATCTTTGGCATTTGACATTTTGATTAGTACAAGTCTTGGAGTAAGTCTATTAGGATTTATCCTGTTTGGAGTAAGTTGTACTTCTTGGACATGTATATTTGAGTCTTTCATAAGAGTTGGGAAGTTTTTGGCCATTGTTCCCTCAAATATCATTTTTGCCCCTTTTTCATTCTCTTCTGCTCTGACTGGTCCCTTAACCAATGGCTTTGTGAGTGGACTATACTTCTGTGACCATGCATGACAATTATTACTTGCTGCTCAGATGAAGCCTGTTCTTTTTTTTTTTTTTTTTTTTTGGCTGTCTGTTAGACTGGAGGCATTAATATATATTAGGAAACCTGGTTTTCTCTCTCACATCAGAGCCCTCAGCTCTAAGTCCCCTATTGTGATCCTGGGCAGGAAGCCCTCCATCGTGAGCATGCAGTGAGTGTTGCCAGTTGGTTGGCAGCACTGCTTTGGTTTTATGTCAATTAAAATTCAGCACTGCCGTGGTTTTACGTCAATTTAAAAAGTTCATCTTTTCTTCATATATGAAGTTATAATATTAAATGAGACCCTGAGAATTTTTCCATTCACAAATTTTATTAGCCCCAGACAACTTAAAGTTAAAAAGAAAAGCTTTTGTTTTATTTTTAAAATCAGTTAGTCTCCTGTCAGGAATGCAAGTAGCACTTGCCTGCTTGATTTTTCTCAATTAAGATAGCAGTTGTTTGCAGGTTTAGTGTTGAGTCTCAAACTGTTGTCTAATATTAAAAAGATATGTGCTTTTATGTGGCAGTTTCTCTGGGCCATAAGTCTGGTAATAGACTTTTATTACAATTGGATTTCTGAAAGAAGAGTTCTATATTTTGGTACTTCCATTAAAACAGTAGACAAGTTTGGGACTGGTTCATCCTTCCAATACTGTTGATTGAATGCTACTGTGTTCCCAGAAGTAAGGATTCAACAATGCATAAAACAGATGAAGATTCCTGTCTTCATAGAAATTATATTCTAATTGGAGGAAACAGTCAGCAATAAACAAATAAGTAAGTGAAATGGACAGTGTAAGATGGTAATAAGTGACATGAGATGGAAGGAAGCAGGAGGGCATGGGGAACCAGAATGCTGCAAAGCTGGAGAAGCCCATCCAGACAGGCCCACTGAGAAGGTGGTGTTCGGACAAGGGAGTGAAGGAGGTGAGAGGATGTGCCACCCAGCTACTGGGTAGAACATTTCAGGTGGAAGGAACAGCAGGTGCACACTCTGAGGAGTGTGGAAGGAAGACTGCAGACACAGCCACACAACTCAGATTTGCCAAATGTGCAACAGGCCCTGGGAATCTCACCCTTTATCCTTTTTACTGCTTTTATTTTCCCACACAAAATCTTCAATTTATATATAACTTTATATGTGAATGAATTTGATTTTTCTATATCCTGTGTTATTCAAACACAAAAACAAACAAAAAAATCTGATACATGGGCGGCTGCCGTGGCTCAGCAGGCAAGAGCTCCAACCTGCCGTGCTGGAGGTCTGGAGTTCGATCCCTGATGCCTCCTACCCATATGCAAATTAAAAAAAAAAAAAAACTGATACAATTAACCTCAGCCCTGAATGCTTGCTTTCTTTTCCCTAAGTCCTGTACCAGACTGAGCTGTACAGCAGGACACTGCGTTCCTCTAAGTACTGGTCTTACACACATGATTTTTCCACAGGCAAGTCGTAAATTCCTTGAAGGCAAAAGCTTTCTGTTCCATTACTTTGCATCTTCCACAATGTCTACTACAGTTGAAGCAAATGCCCGATTTGCTGATACATTGATTTAATTCCAATGGGTTTTGTAGAAGCTGTCACAGCAATTGTCTGAAGAGCTTTTAAAATTATATTAAGTTACTCTCTTAACTTATCAATTAAGGAAAAGTGGCACTTCTGCCACTGACCACTGATAGTTGGAGAGGCTTTCATCGGCCAGAGGGAATATCCAAGGCCCCTGGTAACTATTCTCCTCTAGGAGGACAGATCACCACTCCTTTCTCCTTCCAGGAGCAGCGCTGATCTGCACAGGAACCCCAGGACGTGGAATGCTTTAACAGATACCTGCAGGTGCTGCGTTCAGCAGGAACTCGTTTCCAGAGCCCAAACCACTGTTCAATTGTCATCTTCCAGAGCGCGTGGGCCCATCGAGGGCTCCCGGCGCCCCCGACCCTGGCCGGCGCACCCCCAGCCCATTTCGCTGGTGAAGAGGGCATCCTCGGGACCCCACACCTCCCACAAGGGCGGCCCCCGCGAGGCTCGCCCCCAGGTCCCCGTCGCCCGCCCACACTCATCGCCCGCGCGCCGGGTCCTGACCAAGACCGGACAGGCTCATGTCCACCCCGCACCCTGCACCCTACACCCTCCGGCCCCCGCGGGGAGCTGCGCGCCGGGCGGTGAGGCCCCCCGGCCTCCCTCTCAATGCCTGGATCCTCCCTTCAGCGGGGTTCCCCTCCACGGGCTGGCAGCCCCTCGGTGCCGTTGCCGCCCCCGCGGTGCGCAGGACAGGGCCGGGGCCCGCCGAGCCCCAGGGTGGGAAGGCGCCCACCCCTGGGGCAAGACCCAGCCCCTGCGCTCGCGTCCTGGGGCTGCCTCGACGGCGCGAGGGGAGGGGGCCGGACTCCCCCACTACGCATCCCCCATTTCCCCTGGAATAAGCTGACCTGTTTAACCGCTCGCTGGGACCCGGGAGTGCACAGCGCGTGGAGCTTGGCTGAAGCTAACAGACACTACCTCCCGGGAGGCTTGGGTTTTCTTCCCGCCTCCTCTGGTTGTGAGTTCCAGGCCTCTTTCCCTTCCTGTATTGGTTCTGTTTTTTCTCTGCAGCAGAGAAGAGGGGTGACCTGGCCCCGTCCTTGGCTGCGAGGGCACAGCGGAGCCATAGACCTAGGGGTGCCGCCTGGGGCAAGCGTGGACACTTGGGCACCAGAGCCAGAGGCTTGGCTTTTCCTAGCATGTAAGTGGACAGTTCTGGCCATCTCTTCTTTCTGCTTTGGTTTGTTTGGAATCTAAATAAAACCACTTTATATATGTGCGTGTGTGCGGGGAGGGGTGAATGAGGACCCCTATCTCACAGCATATATAAAAATGAAGTAAAAATGGAATCAAAGACCTAAATATAAGAGCCAGGACTACGAACTTCTAGTAGAAAGTGTAGGGAAGCATCTCCAAGCTCTTGCTTTAAGCAATGGTTTCTTAGACCTTACACCCAAAGCACAAGCCACAATAGAAAAAAAGAGATAAACGCGACCTCCAAATTAAAAACTTTTGTGCATCAAAGGACTTTGTCAAGAAAGTGAAAAGACAACCTACTCAATGGGGGAAAATATTTGGAACCACATATCCAATAAGGATTTAGTATTCAGAATATTTAACGAATTCCTACAACAACAAAAAAGACAAACAGCCCAATTAAAAAATGCGCATAGACTAGACATATCTCAAAGAAAACATACAGATAGCTAAAAAGCACATGAAAGGATGCTCAACATCACTAGCCATTGGGGAAATGCAAATCAAAACCACAAGATGGTATTTCACAGCTACTGGAATGGTAACTATTAAAGAAACTGAAAATTACAAGTGTTAAAGAAGATGTGGAGAAATATAAACACTAATTCACTGCTGGTGGGAAGGTAAAATCATACAGCCACTGTGGAGGACAGTTTAGTGGTTCCTCAGGAAGCCAAATATAGAACTACCATATGACCTGGCAATCCTGCTGCTATACCCGGAAGAACTGAAAGCAGGAACTTGAATAAGCATTTGCACACCGAGGTTCATAGAAGCATTCTCCACAATTGCCAAAAGATGGAAGCAACTCAAGCTTCCATCAATTGATGCAGGGATAAACAAAATGTGGTATATACATGCAATGGAATATTCAGCTATAAAGAGGAACGAAGTCTTGATACATGTGACAACATGGTTGAAACTTGAGGACATTATGTTGAATGAAATAAGCCACACATGAAAAGAAAAATATTGTATGGGTCCACTCTCATGAACTATGTATAATAAGTAGGCTCTTAAAGTTAGAATCTAGAATATAGATTACCAGGAGACAGACTAAGGGTAGGGAATTGGGAGTTGAAGCTTACCTTGTACAGATTTTCTCTATAGGCTGATGGTAGAGGTTTGGAAATGGATGTGCTGATGGTAGCACATTATTTTGAATGCAGTTAATAGCACTAGACTGTGTAGGTGAATGTGGTTAAAAGAGGTAACTTTAGGATATAAGTATTATTAGAATAAAAATTAGAAGATTAAAAAAAAAAAGAGGGGTGCAAGGGTAGTTCAGTGGTAGAATTCTCACCTGCCATGTGGGAGATCCCAGTTCGATTCCCAGTCCATGTACTTCCCAAAAATAAACAAGCAAAACAAACAAGAAAACCAAACAATCAAAACAAAAAAAAAGTCAACAAATGGTGCTGCAATAACAGAATGCTCACATGGAAAAATAATGGAACATGACCCTACCACAAGGATACAAAAAAAAGAGAGAGAGAGAGAAAGCATGAGTTAGCAGGGACTGCTAGCCAATGGAAAGGAGAGTGAACAAAGGGGCAGGGAGAGTCAAAAAGGCAGGGGCAGATGTGTGCCCTCCCACACCCACCTGGGGAGAGTGGCCTTTCCCTGCAACCGACTCTGCCCCTTCTTGTCAGGCATATTTACATGATGTATCCCCCCCCTTTTATTGGTCCAGAGCAACTTAAGTAAGCCCTTTTTCCTTAATGCCAAAAAGCAAGGGAAAACAGCAATGTTTTAAAGAGATACATGTTTCAGTTTGCTAAAGCTACTGGAATGCAATACACCAGAAACGGATTGACTTTTACAAAGGGGATTTATTAGGTTACAAATTTACAGTTCTAAGGCCATGAAAATGTCCAAATTAAGGCATCAACAAGAGGAAACTTTTTACTCAAGAGAAGCTGATGGTGCCCAGGTTTCCTCTGTCACAGGGGAAGGCATGTGGCAACGTCTGCTGGCCCTTCTCTCATGGGTTGGTTTCAAAATGGTTCTCACAACTTCTATGGGTCCTTCTAGCTTCTGCTGAGCATTACCTTTCTCCAAGTCATCTGTGCTTTCTTCAAAATGTCTCCCTTTTAAAGTTTCCAAAAAAACAGATTAAGACCCACCTTGAATGGGTGGGGTTATATCTCTATGGAAACAACCTAATCAAAAGGTCCCACCCCACAACAGGTCTGGATTAAAAGAGCATGGCTTCTCTGGGTGTGAATACCCAGAGAATATTTATATACAGTCTCAAACCAGCACAATACACAAAGGATTTTTTTAAGCAGTTGCACAAGGGCTACAATGCTATTTGTAGCAGCCCAAAATTGGGAACAACCTAAATGTCCAAAACAACAAACATGGGGCTGTGTCAATTCATGGAAAAGAACATAAACCCTGAAAAGAAGATAAACCCAAAACAGAATGTGACACTCATTCTATCATGCTGAATATAAACTTGTGTTTCACTATGATTGGGAAAAGGCAAGATGCTATATAATTGTCATTTTAAGGATTTTTAATGTTTCCTCTAAACCTGGGAATATAAGGGAAATTTAAATGAAAAGATAGCTACTCTTTCACTGATGACTATAAAAAGAAACTCTTAGGACTACAGTAAAACAACAAAAAATAAAATAAAATTTCACCTTCCATTGTCCAAGGAATATGCCTTACAAGAACATATATTCTGCAGGTTAGCTCCAGGCACATGGGACTCCTATCTGTTCCTCAACTATGTCAAGTCCTCTCCCACCCTCAGGACACTTAAATTTACTCTTCTCTTTGCCTTCAGCTTTGCAGAGCTGAAGGAAGAGCATTCTTCAGGTTTCAGCCCAAATGCTGCCACCACAAGGCCACTTCAATTTAAAGACATCTCCACCTCCCAAACACCCTGAAATCACTGCCATGTCACCTCTTTCTTTCTTTCATAATATATATCCCAATCTAGCCCAGCAGGATCTAGCGTGATGCAGGACCTGTGAATCTTTGTGGGACAAAAAACTGGTTGTAAAAATATCCATCTGTTGCTGCCCAGCTTTGTTCACTCCCATGCTCCATCCTAAGAGTAAGGTACAAAACCAGCCACAACAGTGCTGGACTGTCAGTAATTAATTAATATTGCTGTTTTTATTTGTACAGATAGGAGTAAAACATGTCCCATTGATCCATATCATGTCCTGTCCCTAGCCTTAATAACTAGCTGGTTGTCTCAGCTCCAGGGGCTTGATTCTAATTAAACTTATTTAATCTTTCTCTCAACCATAGGGAAGTCCTCATATGAATCGGAATCCTTCATTTGCATTGTGCTTTCATGTACTGAAGCATTTTCATCTTGGCAGTGGCTCTGGGAGCTGCGTGGAGCATGCAGCACCATGAGTTCCAGCGCACAGAGAGGGAAGAGGTGCAAGAAAGCAAATGACTTATGGCGAGAAAATGAGGAAGAAGGTGAGACAAAGGGAGCTTTTCCCTAGGTCAGATGTTTGTGCTCATGGTACTCTGAAAACCTGCTCCTGGACGAGCACCGTGAGTGCAGACCACCGCGTAAAGGAGATACTCAGCTGGGTGGACAAACTTGTTCTTACCTCCTGATCTCATGCTCACAAGACTGGGGGGCTGGCTTTGAAGAGCAGACTTGCTTCCAAGCCCTCAGCCTGTCCGCTTGGCTCCCACCTTCCCTCCTGGGCGGCCTCTATTCCTTCTGTCAGGTGGCTTGCACTGAATTTAAGTTAATCTGGGCATTCTGCCATCAGCCCATTTTTCTGGATGTTTACTTATTAATTCAGGAGTACATAATGTTATAGCAAAAGCCATGCTTTGTTGTAGAAACAGAGTTTTACTTTTAAAGAAGGGAAGCTCTCAAATCACAATTAGATAAAATTATCTAGACAGAGGACTAGAGAGAGGGAGAGCAGGTGTGAGAGCACATCATGGTAGAGGAAATGGGAACCCATCAAGCTCATCAGAATCGTGTGGAAGCCGTACGTGTCTGTAATTGCATGGGTGCCCATATTTTCTCGTCCTGGCCTGTCGATGTCAACACTGGCATCTACAGTGTTGATGCATTGTGGAAAGAACTCAAAGAGAAACTGAAAGCAGTGGTCCAGGAGAGACCAGAACCTATGGGGGCCTCTGGCTCCTCAGAATGGTCTGTGTGGGGTCTGCCTCTGAGGTTGCAGCCAGGTGCGGGGCTCGATTCTTGAGTCAGTTGCTTTTCCTTTAGGGTCTCAGTTTCCTCCCCTAAGGAAACCGTATACCCTATTTGTGGGATCAGGTGGGGAAACACACGGAAGACAGAATTTGGCACCCATTCAGAGCCGCACAGGAATGGACTTCTTTCACATTGGTGATCAGATTGTCAGGGACTTGGACATGCCCCTTTGCCTTCCTTCAGCCCTGCCTTCCCCAGGAAATAGGTGTGCTCAGTCACCCTCTCTTGTCTGTCCCCTCCCATGTTTGCACTGGTGAGGCCGACTTCCATTACATCCAGTGTTGGTGCTGGGGTGAGCTGCGGCTGGGAGGCCTGCAGGTGTTTGCTGCTGCTTGTGGGTGACCCAGCGACTCCACCCATGAAGCTGTGCTGCAGGCCAGGTCTCTCCATCACTCCGAGCCCAGCGTGCAGGGTGATGCCAGGTCCCATAGGAATTTGCTATTACTGCTGGCATGAGAAAAGGGAAGAAAGAAAGGGAAAGTGCTTCCAGGCTTTTGCTGAATAACAGATATTTCCTGCATAAAAAGACCATCTCTGCAAAGTGGTTTAAGAAACAAACTTTGTTTAAAATTTTTACAAGGAATCATGAATATCTTTTCATTGCAAAAAATTCAGACACCATAGGAATATAGAGAGGCAATGGATGCCTCTGGGAATGAAGGGAGTTTGAGGTGATGTGGAAAGTTTTGGTTGAAGGAGTCTCTTCATTCCGCTTCTGTTTGCGATTTTGGGTTGTATCTTTCCCTCACTTTTTTATGAGTATTTGTATACATATATGAACAGATAAAATATATAAAGAAAATTTTCTTTACAAATGGAATCACACTACCATATTTCTGCAAATTATTTTCTACTTAGTATGAGTGAAAAGTTTTTCGAGTCATCACAAAATAGATGTCACACTGGAAAACACATGGCTAAGTGGAATTCCATGTGAGCATATACCATAATTTTAATCTATCACCTCCCTATAGATGAACATTGATTTCTAATTTGTTGATATATAAAAAAATGTGGCAATAAACACACTTGTGCATACATAGTTTTGCACACATTCCAGTATTCCTTTCAGTAGGATGGAAACCCAGAAGTGAAATTGGCGGGCTGACATTGGGTTATTTAGCTCTTGGAGACTCAGTTTCTTTTTGTATAAAATAAGGTTTGAAATACCTACCTCAGTGGTTGTTTTGGAGACTAGCAATTTAACTAGTTAAAATATAAATGCCAGTTCATTCTCTCTTAAAGTCTTTATCCTTCTTTGTCTTCTTTTTTCAACCATTTTAGATCTGCCTCCTTCCCGCCCCCCCCTTTTCTTACCATCGTCCTCCGTCCTCCTGGCTCTTCCTCTACAGCCTGTTCCTCTGTGCTAAGGCGTTGGCGTGAGAAGGACTCAGGCAAACCCCACTCACGTTCCTCAGCTCCACACCCAGCCCCACTCTGCCCCTTGGGGAGTTCACTGAAGAAAGGTTCTGTTTAGAATCCTCTGCCCTCCTCTCTCCACCTTTTGTTTTCTCTTCTGACTTCTCCTGCTGTGCTCGCCTTCCTTTCTTGTCCTAAACTCCACGGAGACAGCCGGCTGGCCGGTGTGGATCTGAGGCTGAGGAAGCATGAGGAGTGGGCACAGCCCAGGGTGGGGGTCTGGGGCCACCCTGAGAGTCGGGGCACGGCCAGGACTGGGTGTGGGCTCCCAGCGGCTGGATGGAAGGTCTGCACTGCTCGTCATCCTTAAACCCACCCTTACGTGGTTTTGTTGCCAGCCAACCTAGATCCCCATGGGGCAGGCGGAAGAGGGGAAGGAGATGGGGGATGCGGGCAGGGCTGGCACGGGCTGAGGTTTGGCGGCAAAGGCCCCTTGCTGGAACTGGCACTGAGCCTCTTGTCTCGGGGGCAGCCCCAGCAAAGCCAAGCACAGTGGAGGGATTTGTTTCTATTCTTTTATGGCATCATGTGCAATCTTCCAGGTTAGCCTTTTAAAACTCCACTGTTAAATGTGAGCATGATGGCATAGGTTATCCCCTTAAAGCTTTCTCTTCCTTGACTCCATCACCCTCCTGATAGCCTTTTCTCCAGTGCTGTGGAGCTCTCTTAGCATCTCAGGGATGTTCTGAAGGGAAGAACTTCAGAGGGAAGGGGAGAACCGCACTGATGCTGTAAGTAGAGGTGTGGGGTGTGAAGTGCTGAGGGGCTCAGCTCTGCTTCTGGAGCTGGGCATGGGCCCTGAGGCCCTAGCTGTGAGTGTCCACAGCTTTGGCGGAGGCGAGGAAGCAGGATCCCTACCTCTGAGGACATTAAAAAGGGTTGATACACACCCTTGCTGAGGGGTTTAGACATCTGTGCCCCTCTTAGCCTGGTGTCTTCTTGTGATTGCACAATTTTCTGTTTTTTCATCTGTTCTATTTCCTGAGTTGATTAGTGCCATCTGCATAGTTGAGGCAGTTAGAAGGAAAGGACTTTGTGGTGTCAGTTTGCCTTGCCCTGACTGTAGCATGCAATTGGTGTGTTTAAAAAACACATTTAATATGAACAATGAGGAAGGGGAGTCTGAAAATCCCACTTTAGACCTGTGCAGGTGCAGTCTTTGGCTCAGATTTATTTGAGAATTCAACCTGGGAAATTCAAAGTGAATTTCCATGAAGCTAAATTGCTCCCCATTTCTGATGAGAAAGAACCTCTCAGTTCTTCCCTCTGCACCTTTGTTTTTTATGCTTCCTAAAGAACACAATGAGCTGTGCTTTGGGGCCAGAATTTCATCCTACAACTACCTGAGACCAGTCTCTATAATGTGCTCAGTAAATCAAAAGGGACAAAGCACAATCCACTTGAAAAAAGAGAAAAACCAGAGTGTCTGGTGTCTAAATAATAGGAATCCAGCTTTTTTTCTGGGAAATGACATTTAGCTCAGTGTCTTAAGGTGCTGCTTTTTCTTAGGCTACATCAAACTAGGGAACATTACAACTGCCTGGGTGTTGGGCTGGTTCCAAGATTTATGCCTTCAATATGTTTTAGAGTTTAATTCAAAGTATGGAATAGCATGGCCCCAGAGTATGGAATAGCATGGCATGAGTCTTTGGCCTTTCAATTGAATTTAGTACACAGGACTTGCCTACATTTCATTTCTATGCTCTCCTCAGAATCAAGTGCTCTGCCGCTACATCGCGCTCTGACCACGCAAGAGCTCTCTCACATAATCCTGGACTCTCCTGACGCTTTAATCCCAGGAAAACAGAGCTGGGAGTCCCTTCTCTGGTCCCTGTCCTGCCTGTCTGACCTGTCCTCACACCAGACCTCACCCGGAGATAATCCTTCCCCTTTTCTTCCTACAATAACCCTTCTTACTGCTCATCTTTCTATCATCATCCGCCTTCCAAATTTTCTTCGCTCATTTGCGATCACTGTAAATACATTTATAGGCTTGGGCATGAATTCTTTCACTAGTCTCAACAAACGCCACCCTTTGCTTCTGGCACCCAGCACCCTTTCTGTGCCATAAATATTTATCGAATGAGCAACTGCACACCTGCCCTCACACAGAAGTAGCTTGATAACGGATTGAAAACAGGTCGTCTGTGCCTGGAACACCCAGGGGGCCCCCCAAGACCTCTCCCTGATCACTTCCATCCAGCCTTGCAGAACTCCGCAGAGACTCCCGGAGCCTCGGGCTGGGTTAGGACTTCTCTGGCTGCTCCTCTGCGCTTCCTGAGCTTGCATGTGTCCAGTTAACCCTCCTGTCATGTCGTGGCCCCGGCCTTGGCTTCTGCCCCCTCCTCCCAGGACACCCAGTTATTCTTGATTGGCTCCCAGTACGGCTCCCAGGACATCAAAGGCAGACGATGCATGTTTGTGCAAAGGGTAAACAAAGCTGGCTTGTACTCTTTTGAGAAGAGTGGGTGACTGAGAAGAGATTGGAATCTTCTAGAATGGAGGCAAAGGGTTTTAATGATTTTGAGAATGGGAGTGAGACAAATCTGAAGAGCTCCACAAATTTTCAAAGGTAAGGGAGGCAACTCTCAAACATCAGAGGTCGAGTGGCAAGGGTGGACCAGGCGTGGCGCTGCTTCTCTGCTGGGCTTCCAACCCCACCACCCATTCCACTGCGGGATCACCCATCCTTTCTCACTTGTCAGTGCCCCAATGAGTCTCAAGCTCCTCGAGAGTAGGAAAGAACTATGTTGCTGAGTTATGTTTATGATGACGCTGGGACCCAGTGCTCAACTGGCTTTTCAGCCAGTGTCTTCTCATGCTGCCTCCAGGAAAGGCAATCTATCCATTGCAGGTGACCTGCATTCCAGAGGTAGATTTTCCTGGTCAGTGGCTATTGTAAGCATGCTTGCCACGGTTACTCAGTAGTTAAAAACCACAATTCTGTTCCCTACTGAATAACTTCAGGGTGGCATGGCTTACACAGAGACTGACTGAACAGCACCTTGACTCTTTTCTTTTACCTGTTTTCTTTCTTTATAAGCTAAAGTGTTCGTTCCCCCAGTAGCTGTCAGGTGTTCATACTGGCTTCTCAAAACACTCCCCTAATCATTACTCAGGAAGAGAGGCTGCCTTGGGGCATACCAGGGACTCGTCAGTTTAATAGTCAGAGTGCACCTTCCATTGCATTAATGCATAATTTAAAAATGTCATCTCATCTCCACATTAATTAGCTGTCTGTCTGCAGAAGTGTTAAATGACACCAGCTCAGGAAGCCATGGTCCGTGCCAGGCCTCCGAGAGAGGATGGACTCTGAGGAACTGGCTTGGGAGCCCCATTGATTTTTCTGACACTTTTTAAAAATGAAATCTCAGGGGACTTGAGATGCTAAAAGCAAATGCAGAGAGACTAAAGGATTTCAACTTTTTAAAAAAGTATTCGGGCGGTGTAATGTTGGCTCGGTGGCAGAATTCTTGTCTGCTATGCCGGAGACGCGGGTTCAATTCCTGGTGCCTGCCTATGCAAAAAAAAAAGAGTATTCGAAAGCTTCTAAGAGATGAATCTGACGTTGTATTAGAAGATTCTTACTTTTCATAAACCATATTTCCCATCCCTACTCACAGTGAAAATAATCTGTAGTAAAAATAAACAAAGTAAACATGCAGTTGTGAAAATCGTCCCTTCCCTCCCACCCTGCGTTCCCGGTCCCGGTGAGACCCTGTGCTGCGCTCCTTGTTCTAAACCAATCACTACACCTAGGAATGGAAGTTCCCTGGGCTGATTCCCGGGCCCATCCCCCCCTGACCCCCCCCCCCCCCCCCCCCCCCCCCCCCCCCCCCCCCCCCCCCCCCCCCCCCCCCCCCCCCGCAGACTCTACTTACACGGCCAGGAGCCGGTGGCCCTGCAGAATGCCTGGGTTTGGCTTTCTGGCTTTGCCTTCATGCAGAGAAGGTGACATTGTGGGCATGAGCTGGAGGGTCCTAGACCCGCTGTTCCCCTGGGGTCCACGATGGGGGCAGCTGTGTGTGCATGCATGCACGAGTGTGTGCCTATGCATGTGTGCACGTGTGCGTGTGTGTTGGAGAATGGTACAATACTGTTTTCAAGACTTCAAAACGCCTGCTGGATGGAGTGCATGGGTGGTTCAGTGGTAGAATGCTCACCTTTCATGGGGGAGACCTGGGTTTGATTCCTGGACCATGAACCCCCCCCCAAAAAAAATGCCTGCTGGAAGCAGCTCATGTGTGTGACATAAAATTTTGCAGGCTAACCGAGCATTGGCTGAGGGATAGGGTTCTGTCTGAGGAAGCAGGGTGCGAACTGGTTAGTGCATTGTAAATCCAGAAAGGGTTGGGTTCAACCAGCAGCTTCCCCATTTACTCACAGTATAAATGAGCAAACTTATGACCTCTTCACCTCTGAATTTCCTCACTGGGAAAGTGGGAATAATAGCCACAAGGTTGAACTGTTGTGAGAGTAAATGGAATTTTATTTGTAGACTGTCCGGCACAGGGTAGCCACTAAATCAGTGGGATGTCTGATTATGATTAAGAGTTTGCTAACCACATCATGGTCTGATCAGAAGCTTCAGTAATATGCAGAGTTAACTTTTATTGTTCTCTCTGAGCTACATACTATGAAGAGATTTTCATAAACTGTCTCATTTAATCCTGATGAAAAACATGGACTATTACCATCTCCATTTGATAGATAAGAAAACAAAGATTTGGAAAGAGTTGCATTTTCCCAGCCACCCAGGTGTAAATGTTGGAGTCGAAGTTTAAATCCAACTGGACTGGCTGCAGAACCCTCACTCTTAACCAGTGTGACTGATGAAGGTGCAGCCAAACATGGCTTTAGAAAATTACAAAATTAAAAAAAAGTGGGGGGGGAGTCATTGCTTCTTATTAAAGACAGTTTTGGCATTTGAATTAAAAAAAAAAACATGGCATCCACTAAGGGAAAAATAATGAAATGGGTCTATGGTCATGAAAAGGCTGTTGAGCAGCTGCTTCAGTAGAACAGAAACACTCTTGTCTTTAAAAGAGCTTAAGAGAGCCTTTGAAGGAAAAGCCCAGGGCAGGAAAATGGCTTCCGATCCAGTTTTCTGAAGGAAAGAAAGGCAAACACAACAGAGCCCCGATATGTTTCCTGTTTCTGGAGTTGCCCTAAGCCTTGGAGAGACTTGATGTCAACGTGCTCTATGACATGGGACGTGGGACCACTTCTCAAGGCTGAAGCCAAGGACGCCCACCTGAAGGCTTGCCTGTCAACCAGGCTAAGACATGCCGCGCCTAAAATTATTTAGTGAAAGCCAACTACTCAAGCATATTATTTATTAAATACTCAACAACTGGAAATGTATGGATGATTAATGCACCTGTAAATAAACATTTGGGAAAAGGAATGACTAATTGGTGTCTTTGATTTTCCAGAATGATTCAGTGATACAAGTGTAACAGGTGTGGGAGGTATCCCATTGTGGTTTTAATTTGTATATCTCCAATAACTAATGATATTGAGAATCTTTTTTAGCTGCTTTGATATAGAGATATAAAATAGATATTTTATATCTTTATATAATATAGATAAGAAGTCACCTTATATAAATAAATATAAATTTAGATATAAATAAAAAATATTATCTAGAGATAAAAATATATAATTTATACCTAAAGTATATAAAAGGGCATTTATGTATCTTCCTGTGTGAAGTGTCTGTTCAAATATTTTGCCCATTCTTACAATGGATTGTTTGTCTTTTTATTATAGAGTTGAAGAGTTCTTTATATATTCTGGATAAAAGTCCTTCAATGTGTATGTACTCTGTAACTTGTCTTTTCATTTTTAACGATGTCTTTTGAAGAGCATGAATATTTTATTTTGATAAAGTTCAACTTATCAACTTTTTCCCTTATGGTTCACATATTCTATTTTCTAAAAAAAATATTTGCCTAACTCAGGATTAAAAAGATCTTCTGCTTTGTTTTCTTATACAAGTTTTATAGTTTTAACCTTAATATTTAGGTCTATGGTTGATTTTGATTTAATTTTTATATATGTTGGAGGTATATTAGTTAGTTATTGCTGCATAACAAATCACTCCCAGATTTAGCAACTAAAGCAACAAACATTTACTATCTCATAAAGTTTCAAAGATTTGGGAATCTAAGAGTGGCTGGCCTGGGTGGCTTTGGCTCAGGATGTCTTCTGGGGTTCAGTCAAACTGTTGGCAATGTCTGCCATCATCAGAGGCTTAACTGGGGCTAGAGAATCTGCTTTCAAGATGGCGCACTCACGTGGCCTTTGGCAGGATGTGTCCATTACTTTCTGGCTCTTGACCAAAGACCTCGTTCCTACCAGATGGGAGTCTCCAAGGACTGTCTACACAGCCTCATAACTCTGCTGTTGACTCTCCCCAGAGCAAATGGTCTAAGTGAGGACAAGAAATGAGGAGGCCACTGGGCCTTTTTTAACCTGATCCATAAAGCTGCCCACCATCCCCTTTGCTTTATTCTATTCATAAGAAGTGAGCTTCTAAGCTTAAGGGGGTGGAGGAATGCATTTACACCTTTTTAAAAAGGATTAATGAAAAATGTGTGGGCATATCTTGAACCACAATAGGGATTAAGATTCAAAAGTCGTTTCTTTTCCATGTGGAGAGCCAGCATTCTACCATCATTTGTTGAAAAGATCATGGCAGGCACTATTACCTCTCCTTTCCTTTTCTGGTGAATTCCGCCAATGGTTATATTTCAAGAGCAAACAGAATTTTAGAAAAGTCAAGCCTTTAGCAAAAGACAATTAAAAAGAGAGAGTGAGGGAGATGAAAAATTCAAGTGATGGCATAAATTTCTAAAATTGTACTTTTATCTGCAAGTTTGCATTTTTAATTTGCAATCACAGTAGTTAATACAACTTTGAGCCATCAATATTGGAAGAAATCTAAGGCATTAGATAATTCATCTCAGTTGCTTTATGAATATAGGAGCTGAAGTTCTAGGAAATGTAATGAACGGCTCAAGCAGAAACTGCAAGGAAGAGGCAGAGCTGAGTATCTTAGCTATTTTGACTCTTATAATTTATCAAAAGTTGAAAAGTCCATGACATAGTCTTCATCTCTGTAACAATCACCTCAAAGTCTATAAGGGGCATTTTACTCTCATTGTTTAAATTTCATTCCTGCAATCATCTGTCTTGCTTGTTCCATTCCTTCCCTTATTGCCTTATTCTTTCTGATTTCTCCCTCCCTCCCTCCATTCATCTGTTCATCTTTCCATGCATCCAATCACTTATTTATTAATTCCCAAATATTATTTGAGTGTATCCTGTTGGCCAACTATTGATCCAAATGCTTAAGATCCAAATATTAAAAGAACCCTGGCTTTGTCCTCAAAGAACACTGGGTCTACTTCCCCCTACGGGCACCAATGTATCATTTCTGCCTGTGGGACCAGCTTTTGGTCTCTGAGGGCATTTGTCAATCAGATCATCATCCAGAAACCAAAACTTCCCATAAAAGTAGCATTTCTTGGAGTTATGGGGATAGCAGATGCTTGCCAATACCCCATGTGAAGGAACTCCACAGAGAAAGTCTTCTGTTACCAGGGTGGATTTTTCCCAACTTTTACCATCAGCAAACTTACTAAAGAGAACTGCAAGAGAAAATGTGCAGGCTTTGGGGATTTAGTCACAGAATGTTTCACTTCTAGCTCAACAGGGGTCCATATCGTATGTGTTGAATACTTGAGTGTGTGTTAGGCATTTAAGGTACAAAATGGTGGTTCACTCTGACACTGAATAGGTGCTTTGGTGGAGTGAAAGCACAAAAGTTGCCCCTATTCTAATGAAAGCCCACTACTCAGAGGAATTGAATTTTCTCAAGCTTTGTTATGGTTCAAAGTTTGGAAGCATGGAAGGAGGAAGGCTCTGAGATGCATCTTGTGAGGGTAATTCCCCTCCTCTCAGGCTGTTCCTCAGAGCTAAGGCTGCCCCAGCTGTGCCCACGTTGGGCAGCCACCAAAAGAACTCACACGGCACAGTCAGACCTCATTTCTTCCTTTTCTTCTTATTCTCGTAAAATGAAGAAAGAGTTAAGGAATCTTATGTCCGTGGCCTTAGAGAAGAGAGGTCTGCTTCCCAAGGCAGTGTGGTCCAGTCAGGGTTTGATGCCAGTGGAGGCTCAGTGCGGGGCAGAGAGGCTCAATCTAAGAGGGTAAGTAGCCAAACTGTTTATTCATAGAACTGGAAGAAAGCATGGAAATAAGATAGTGGAAATAGAGCATTCTAAGCAGGGTCCCTGCACTTGTATCAGAGGGCTCTGACTCTCATTCCAAAGGAGTGAGGTCTGACTCTCATTCCAAAGGAGGTGCTTTTCCTTTGACAGTAGTTCACAGCATCACCTATGGATGCATAAGAGAGGCTTCCCTCAGGGATCTTAGCAACAAGGACAGAGGTGGACTCGGGCTGATTTAAAAGGAAAGGGAATGTTTCAAATGTAGATGGGGTGTCCATGGACTCATTGAGAGAACCAGGCTTGAGGCTGGTACCATGAACAAGACCCACAGCCAGAGGCAGCAGGTGAGGACACCCCTGTGTCTGCCAGGCCTTGGGTGCTGCACCACCAGCCCTGGGCTTTGGGACCCCCCACCACTGCCACCAGAGAGGATTCGAAAAGGCCCTCTTCCTCTGCCTCAGTGGTTCCCAGTCAAGGGTTGGGAGTGGGGTCTGATTGAGGAGCCTTGGCCAGCTGACCATGCCTAAGTGCAAGGATGCCCAGGAAAGAGAGTATCTGGCATTTTCAGTTAGTTCCTTGTCAGGCATAAGCCCTGGTTCTCTCTAAAATGTGTATTGGAGGAGGGGGTTCGCCAAACACAGGAGCCAGGTTCAGAAACTGGGCAAGCCCTCTGCAGAACAAAGACATACTAATTTTAAGTATCCTCATTCCTGATGAGAAAGAAAAGAGGGTGGTGGTGGAATCTAGTGCAGCTGTTGAGGGAGGGGATTCATCATCAGAAAATTCCCTGCTCCAGAGAAAACTCTGGGAAGCAGAGAGTTCAATGGTTGCAACCCCGGCTTCAGTTAGAATCAGCTGGGGAGCTTCCAACCAGCTGCTATTTCCAGGGTTCCATCCTAAAGCAGCTTAGTCAAAATTCCTGGGAGTTAATTAGGTTTCAAAGCTCTCTAGCGATGCCCAGAGTTGAGAACCACAGAATTAACCTAAGGAGCTGAAGAAGGGAAAGCGAGAGGCTATGTAGATTCAGGGAGCCAGGAGGGTGGAGTACAGATGCTGGTAGGTGGGACCCATCCATGGCCACTTTAGCAAGTTTGCCATTTTTCTGGTGCAAGGTTGCTGAGTGGCAGCAGGAATCCTCTCTCTTTCACTCCTTGGCATTTTTAAAGGTTTAACGTAATGCTGGCATGTGAGCCCTTTTAAAACCTAAAAGGGCATTGTTGCATGATTCAAAAAGCCCTCTTCTCTGGGTGGTGGAGTGAAAATCCAGTCCAAGCTTTAGAGAGTCCAGGGGCAGAGCCCACCACCCAAGCCTGCATCCACGGGTCCCCGAACAATGAGTTCTTCTACTCAAATGAGCCACCTTGGAGGAGATGTCCCAGGGTTTGCAGCAGGACAAGTCTCTTCCAGGAGCCCAGGTAGCCTGTAAGGACATTCAGAGGAGGCACTGGCCCAAGTTGGATGCCGTCCGAATCACAGACTTCCCAGCCCAGTGCAGTCTTTGGCTCAGATCTATTTGAGAATTCAACCTGGGACATTCAAAGTGAATTTCCATGAAGCTGAATTGCTCCCCAATGCTAGATGAAAGAAAGTAATTAAGGAAAGAGTATACACCAGGGAGCCAAGCACTGACTGAAAAAGCCAGTGGCAGCAAGTGTCAGTATTTGCTTTCCAAAGTAACCACTGTAAAAGCACACACTACGCAAGTGTCTGGAGCCAGCTAGGAGAGGCCGTCAGCACCCTGCGGCTCCCTCCTCACTGGTCGTGGATGGGGCTACTCACTCCCCACATGCTGGTGGCTGTGGGTTTGGGGGTGGGGTCCGAAGGGCAGCTGTAGGTCCCACTGCTCACTCCCGAGGTCCGCTCAGCTCAGGTCCTCTAAAAATGTAACAACACGGCACATATGAGTGTTGTCCCACATTGGTGGAGCAAGCTGTTGGCCTTCAGAGTGGTTTGCTGAAAATACCGTGAGGGATTGACAGAAATGCATGGGAACCATTAGATAGCAGTGATGGCGGGGCCCCCAAACACCTCATATGTGGCAAAAATACAGCATAAAACGCAGTTGGATAAATGGACCTTCAAAGGATGGGTGATTTTCTCTGATACTCATGACGGTAAAGGTTTGGGTTTGGTGCTAATTTAATATATATTTATAGACTGCCTACCCTACCACGTGCTGTTGGTACCTGGGTGAATATGTCAAAGTTTCCGTTTCTGCAAACTGATATTTTCATGGGCAGTTTAATATCAGAATAATAAACAGTCAATTTCAGTAAAATGTGGCTAGTGACAGGACTGAGGGAAGCACAAGATGCCATGAGAGAGTGGGGAGGGGCCAGTGGTGTGTCAGCTGAAATTTGAGCTTCATCTTTGAAGGAAGGGAAATGGGGTTCTGGGCAGAGGTGAGCAGACAAAAAGCAATTTGTTACTATGGAGTCTAACGTGCAAGTCAGGAAGTGGCGGGAGTGCGAGCTTGAGGTGGGGACAGGGCACCTCCCCATGTGCCATGCTTGGCAGCACAGGTCCTTCTTGAGACATCAGAGCATCTTAAAATTGCTTGTGCATCAGAATCACTTCAGGTTTTGCCACTCAAAGTGTGGCCCCTAGACCAGAATCTCACCCCTACCCCCACTGATCAGATATGCTTTTTAGTCCAATCCCCAGATGATCCTGAATGCATGTAAAGTGGAGAAGCGCTCATCTGGAGTACGTCTTTAAGAAAATAAAGATTCTTGCATTCTCAGATTTTGCTTCACTAGAACTGGGATAAGGCCCTGCAACCTGCACGCCTAACAAGCGTGCCAAGCAATTCTGCTGCCAGTGGCCCAGGATTTCTAAAAACCCTAGGCCTAGGTTTCATCAGCTCAACTACATCAGACCTCAGGGAAGGAACTCGCTTCAGTATTTTTTAGAGCTCCGCAGTGATAAATAAACACGACTGAGAACCACTGGGTTAGAAGGAGTTTAAAGGGAAATGGCATGGTCCGATTTTCATTGTTGATTGATCTCTTTACATTTTCAAAACACTTGCACATCTATTTTTCAATAATCCTTGGTGCTTTGCATGGAAACAACTAAGTAAATTTGCAAACTCTTGTTGGAACAACTTACCGGTTATAAGGCCATCAATTAGTTTCAAAAAGTGATTCTAATTCTAAATGGGGGCACAGAATACTCTGGAAAAGTTGGAAAATAATTCTGGGACTCCTATTACACATGTTAAACTGTCTTCTATCTCCCCATTTGTCTGAGGTAGGGTTGGGTTTGCCAAAGCTTCCAGAATGCAATATACCAGAAATGGGTTGGCTTTTTCAATGGGGATTTGTTAGTTTGCAAATTTACAGTTCTAAACCCATGAAAATGTCTAAATTAAGGCATCAAGGGGAACATACCTTCTCTGAGGAAAGGCTGTTGGAATCTGGGGTTCCCCTGTTACATGGGAAGTCAGTGGCTATGTCTGCTGACCCTTCCCTCCTGGGTTCCATTCTAAGTTCTCTCCAAAATGTCTCTGTGGGTGTTTTTCCCTAAGTTTGCTCTCTCTGTGAGCTCTCTTCAAGGATTCCAGTAAAGGATTAAGATCCACCTTAAATTGGGTGGATCACATCTCGAAGGAAACAACCAAACAAAAGGATCCACCCACATTAAGTCTCGACCCATAAAAATGGATTAAAAGAACATAGGCTGTTCTGGGGTACAATACAGTTAGCATGAACAGAATTCAGCAAGGTTTCAAGAACCAACCCCATCTGTGCCAAGCATGTGTGATTTGGGGTAAGATGAACTCTGCCTCAACCTCAGTTATCTCTAAAACAAGAATAATAAAGCTCTACTACAGCATGTGGGAACAAAAATACAACAGTACATGAGACAGTACATTAGTAAATGTACAGTCTCCATAAAAGCAAGGATTCTGAGTAGTAATGTACGAAGCAAGAAAAGCTATGTATGAAAAAAGAACAGTATACAAAAGTCTTAATTCTGACAGAAATAATCTTAATATTAAAAATAAAGATAGCCACAAGTGCCAGGCCCTGTGCTAAGAACTTCCCTCTCTTGGTCTCATTTGGCCCTGCTAATACCCCAATGAGGCAGTACTTTTTATCATCTCAATTTTACTGAAAATTTAAGTAAATTACCCAAGCTCACCCAGATAGGAAGTGCTGGAAGGAGAATTTGAACCCAACTCTATTTTTCCTCTAATGTCTTCCTAGTGCTTCCTTCAAATTTAACCCTTTTGTTGGGGGTCTGTATATACCATGGCCCGATCCCCTCTTTTGAGATAAACCTGGAATGGCAAGCCCACTTAACACTGGCTGAGATGAAAGCAACCCCATAAACTCTAGACCCAAAGACCTGAAAGGCAGCTCTGACAGCAGAGAGTGTGGCCAGAACCTGGAACCCAGAAGCCTGCGGGTGCACTGGTTTGAAACTGTTATGTACCCGGAAAAGCCATGTTCTTTTGATCCACTCTTGTGGGGGCAGACTTGTCTTTGGGTGGAACCCTTTGATTAGGTTATCTCCATGGAAATATGACTCCGCCCATTCAAGGTGGGTCTTTAATGCACTTACTGGAGTCCTTTAAGAGAGAGGTTTTGTAGAGAACACAGACAGAATGTCCGGGGAGAAACTATGGAAGGACCCACAGAGGGGAAATACAGTAGACATCATCTTGTGCCTTTCAATGTGGCAGAAAAATTCTAGACACCATTGGCCTTTCTTTGGCGAAGGTATCCTCTTATGGATGCCTTAACTTGGAGATGTCCACGGCTTTTGTACATTTATAACCTAATAAATCGCTTTTGTAAAAGTCAATCCATTTCTGGTATATTGCATTCTTGTAGCCTTAGCAAACCATAACAGCAGGGGATAAGCAGGAAAGCCGGGAGCAGACACCCAGGGCACGGCACTCTGGCCAATTATAAGCCATCTAAAAGCAGCATCTATGCCATTAGACATAGACTCATTGAAGCACACTGACAGTTACTCCCTTCCCTGGATGTTGGCAGGGAAACAAGATCCAAGGAGTGGAGGGCTCCATACCCCCAAGGAGCTAATCCCCGAAGGCACCAGCCAGCCAGGAGCAGACTTCGAGGGCGAGCAGGGGAGTGACGCTCAGAGGCATGCAGGCCACTTCTAAGGACTGCCCAGGAGGTGGGTGGAAGTGGTCAACCAGGCCCAGAGCACAAATCTACCCTCTGGCGGGGAATGGGATTCCATTTGCATGCCCTCTTTTGGGGACTGCAGCCTAGGAAGGTGCTGCAGCAATTCCATCCCCATCATTGGGAATGACCTGGCAGTTTCTAGGTGCATGCAGGGCTTTGGGGTAGTAGCTGGGACACTGGCCTGGTGGCAAGGCTGGTATTGCCCTGTGCTCCCCGCGGCCACCTGAGCAGCTGCTGTTTCCTGTCAATCACTCAGCTGATCTGGGGTACCAAATGAGTGCTCTGCCAGTCCTGGTGGGATGTGGGGGTCCTCAAACCCTAGTCCACATCAGAAACCCCAGCAAGGCTTGCTAAACCACTGCTCAGTCCCACCCCAGAGAATCTGATTCAGTAGATCCCAGAGGGGCCTGAGAATCTACATTTCCCTCAAGCTCTCCTGGGGGAGCACACTTTGAGGACCACTGGATGTTGTGCCACCTTCCCAGGAGCCCCTTTGGGCTGAGGGAATTACTCCCCCAGCTGTCCAGAATGCTGATGATGGCAGCGGCCATGCCAAATTGTCTGGCCTCCATGGGGACGTGCCACCGGGCTCCTTGCCTGGACCACCCCCTCCCCTGGCCTAGCTGCCACAGCATCTGGTTGAGGCAGGTACCAGGGGTCCCTTGCCTTGGCTGAAGCCCCCAAAGGGCCATCGGGTCCCAGAGCTCCCCATGGGGCTGGCTGAGGCCTTGATTGTGTCTTCATTGCAGGACGGCATCTCCCTCAGCTCATGGCTCCGGCCACAGAGGTGCTCCCCCGTGACCGCCACCCACTAAGGGTTACCTTGAAACACAGCGATGAGGGGATATCCCCCCCAGGCAGGGCAAGTCACTCAGCCAAGGTCAAGGTCAGCAGCATAGGGCCTCAGATCCGGCTTTCCAGTGGCACCATCTCAGGACACAGCGGGGGAGGGAGGTGTAGATTGCACTGCAGGAAGGTCACAGGGAACTGGGGGCCTAGTACAAGCACGCCAAGAGAGGTAGCAGGATATGGACACTCAGTGACAGAATTGTAGGGGGTTATAGGGGCCCAGGCAAAGGGCACCCAGCCTAGCCTAGAGCAGGAGGGTGGCAGGTAAGGGTACCTCCCGGGAGGAAGTCATGACTGAGATGCAAGAATAGAGCCACTCCAGGCAAAGGAAAGATGGAACACTGCAGAGCATCAGGAGATGAGGTTGGAGAAACGGGAGGTGAGCAGGCCATGTTGCATGTCGAGGACCTCAAAAAGGAGTCTGCGATTTATTCTGTGACACTGAAGAGCTGCTGAGGGGTGTTAAGCAAGAGTCACTATTGGACAAACGTTACAAAGATGGCATTGGCAGCGTTGAGGCGGATGGTCTAGAGAGGAAAGCCTGGGGGGTGGCCTGGATGTCGGCAGCCCGTTGCAGGTGTGCAGGCAAGGGATGGTGAGTGCGGCAGGTCACCGCCCCCAGCCTTCGGGCTGCCTGGACACACAGACTGGGTCTGAGTCCTGGCCTGCCACGAGGCCATGGGACCTTGGAGTAGTAAGTGAGCCTCACTACACCTCAGCTTCCTCGTCGGTAAGACGGGGATAACGATGGTGCCTGCTCTCGCATTTTTGGGAGAATTAACTCATAATGCGTGGAAAGCGGCTGAGTCTCTGTCACCACTGAGCACTCAACTGTCAGCTGCCACACCTACTCCCGACGGAGGGAGACGGGTGGTGGGAGGGGAGCACTGAAAAAGGAGGCGAAAGGCTTGTGCAGAGAGGGTGTATGGAGGGAATAACCCAGCTCCGCTCTGTGGGGCATCACTTCATTCATTAGTTCACTCATCCATTCTTTCATTAATTCACCCACCCATCCAGGTGTCCAGCAAATGTCTGCTGAACACTGACTTTGTGGGAGCTTAGCCGCTGTACAATGGGAATGGAACAGACTAACAGTCAGACACAGGACTCCTGGGGGTAGGTGGTCCACCAGGGACTCTGGCCTCTGACCTCGAAGCCACTCTGGCTGCTGTCTTCCTTCCCAGCATGTGGGAGCTTTGCCATCTAGCATCATATTCAGGTCTTCTTGACAGTTAATGAAGGAAAGTTAACATAAATGCATTTTTTCCTCTTCATAAAATTGCCCCTGGGTGTAGAGGGTTGTAAGTATCAGAGAGTGTAAAGGTGTCTCTTTGAATTCAAAGACTTTCAGCTGTTTGTACGGCGAGGTCCTTCAAATCTTAAAAGCAACTGTAGAAGTAATTGTAGAAGTAATTGCAACTATGGATGTACGTGCATTTGCAAAGTCCAATTAGTTTAAATTCTTCCAGGCTTGCTCAATATAATTTCAAATGGTGTCTGCTCTCTGTACATACAGGTAGATGTAGGGACTTACTGAAAATAAATGGGCCAAAGTGGTGGGCATCAAAGTCTGTCTCTCATTTGGGGGGATTTCTTGCTACAAACCTGAGCACTTGGCCTGTAATCGTCCTTCAGGAAGCAGGTATGGCTCTCCCTGCTGGTGTGGGTAGGAACTACCTTACCTGCATTGCAGGAGTCCATGATCTCAAGCTGAATTGTACTCACAAACCCCTCATTACCTGCTCCTTGCCTGCGACAGGGTACTGTTGTTACAACAATTCTGTAACCAGTAAGAAGGCCGGAGTGTGGAAAGTGGATTCTATCTGCACAGTGGGTCCAGCTTTCCTTCCCAAAAGAAAGGGGCTTGGGAGTCTAAAGACACATAGGAACTTCTTTTGCCCGTGTGCACACACGTACACAGACACACACGCATGCGCACACACACCATTCTCTCTGCCTGCAGGGTCCCCCTTCAACCCCAGCCTTTTGAATCTACCTGCCCTGGCAGCACTGCAGAAGCGCTCTGCTGTGCTCTCCTCCCGCAGCAGGACCAGGGGTGTGGAGGCAGGGATGGACACCAGTCCGCAAATCTGCACGTTACCCAGGTCGGGGTACACTGTAGACCGGGAAACCGGGAGCAGGAGGACTGGACAACAGCTGCTACCGGGTGGGAGGGAGAGAGGGAAGACTTCAAAGACCAGCACAGCAGCCAGAAGCCAGGCATGAGGCCCAGCCGGTGGGCACAAGGCCAGTGGGATGACAGCATCTGCCTCAAGGGGCACCAGTGGCCAGTAAATGTGAATCAAAGTCTGTATTCTACCTGACATGATTAGGACAGCATAACAATGGAACAGATGTGCAGGAAGTGATTGCGAGCTCTTCAGGTGGCCTGGGACAGCAGGACACATTAACTGGCAGCCCATCAGCTGGAAGGGTAGGCTCGGAAGCAGACCTGGGGCAGGTATGCAGGTGACCGCCAGGTAGCACTCGGAGTGAGAGCACCTGGTCCCTCTCTCCGTGCCTCTCCAGGGCCCCCGGCAGGAGGCCTTCATCCCGTCCAGGTGAAGCCATTCCTTTCACTTGTGGTGGTTCCTTCGGGGCCGGGCCGCACCCTCCATGCCCTGTAATGCCCTAACGAGTCTGTCCCTCAGGCAAGCAGCAGGATGGTCTAAAAACATAGACTCCCCAGAGCCATGACCAGAACGTCCCATTTTTGTTCAACACTTTTACTTGCCTGGAAAAAAATAGAAAAATAGAATATCTCTCAGATGCAGGTTGATTTTTAGGACTTACTTAGGCATAATAAAATAAAGATAATTTTTGACATTTTAATCATAATGATGTCATGCTTATTTAAGGATTTACAGTTTATAAATAATTTTCTGATGACAGATTTTGGAAAAATGGAAATAATTATTTTTGTCTATTAAGGAATTCAGAGAGTGGATATTCAATTACAAATTTATTTAACACCCTCTGATACCTGTTTTACAGTTAATTAACATCCAAACCCTTTATATTTACATTGGTGTTCTCTACTGCCATTTCTGGGAGAAATAGCTTCAGTTTTCGAGTATGATTCATAAGCATATGTCAGTACTAGTGAATTATCTCCTATCTTTGAATCTTAGGAAAATACCTTGCCCATCTCAAATTCATTTGCTCTACATAAGATTTACTTTAAATTCTCTTCACTGATGAAGTGAAAGCCAAAGAATCTGCATAAACATGTACTTTCTTAAAGTACTATCCCACTTCCTTTGATCATTTTCCTCCAACATAAGGAAGAGGAAAGGTGTATTGTCAATTCCAAAAAAAAAGAGTCTTAAAATTCAAGCCTCTTTTTATCCATGTGAGTTGAGACCTTTTACATAAAGAGAATTCAAGAAGCCTGTGTTGTTTTCTGTGCACATATGGATGAGCTGTCGTCTGTTGCAAGAATTGCTTTGCTGAGAAAATAAACATGTAATGCTGGCCGAAGTGCCATTAGTTTTCCCAGCCAGTCATGAAGACACATTAAAGATGTAATGAGCCGGAATTCATTTTACTGTCATTATGTAGGGCGAGGAAGATGGGTCACTTAAAAAGAAGTTTAAACTCTTATTGGATAGAGACCAAAAGAAGCTTTGCTTTTCCCTTAGAATTTCTATGTCAGGCTGAAGAACACGTGACATCTAACCATTCAACGTTCTCTACTCCCGACAAAAGGGAAGCCAGCACATTTCCAAAAAAGATGGTAAGAGATCTGAGACAACTGTGGACCTGCAACTTGCCCTTAACGTTTCTTAAGAAGCAAACCCCTGCAGCTGTGGTCTGAGAGTGCTGTGTTCCCCAGAGTTGTAGCCGATACTGCAGTTAATTTTTGCCAGCCTATTTCCAAACCAGGAGTTTGATGTCCTGTCTCCAGACCCTTACTAATCATTTAGAGCTGCTGCTCCCATGATCAAAAACATGCATTGAGGGTGTTTTCCAAATTAAAAAAAAAAAATTCTGTCAAATGAACTTTTTCTTCATTCATAAATATGACATTGTTAGATGTTAGCTTCTATTGTCAAGTATTTTTAAAATAAGGCAATTAAATATTGTTTAATTATCTAGTGAATAAATGAATCTGCCTGAATTCCGCTGCTCCTTTCACAGTTGCCAGTGAAATTAGCTCATTTCTAGATAGATTCAAATTCCAATCACATGTCTTAAGGGTTTCTTTACTTTGCTTAGTAATAAGAAAATTACTCATTTTGATGGAGTTGATAACTCTGGATAAAAGGAACAGTTCCGCTTTGTCACCCTGTGATATTCAGAAAATGGTTTATTTTACCGACAGTCACTCAAGTCTTTTACCACAACCCCATTAATGTTTTCAGACTTCAAGGACTCAGTACTTCCTTTTCCATTCTCTGGTGTTTCCTGTGCTATGTGTCATTCTCTTCTACATGTTCTTTCTCTCCACTTAGGAGCTTTCCCGGAAAGGCTATGGAGACACTATCTCTCGATACAGTTAATTCTATATCAAGTTTTGAGGTTCGCAATAGTTTTGTTCTATAAGGACTCCACAAACACTGAATTAGCGAATACTGAACCAATGCTCTCAGGGGAAATACCAGGTTAGGTTCCTGCCAACCACTTGGCACATTTTTATCAGCTGGTCAATACATAATTGGGTTTGACTTGTGTTTCTGTTAAAGATGCCTTATTTCCTATATATAGTTGATTCATTAACCTTGAACTCACAGCCAACAGCGCTTCAACTCATGCCTGAATGAAGCTTATCTAACTCACATGCTTTCTCCATAAGGCACATCACAGCTTTCTTGCACTTAGGAGCATGAGACAACACTTCAGTACTGAGCTTGGGGGTCATTTTAAACAGTGAGATCACCAAAAAGAAAAGCAAACCATGGTACTGATTATACCAGGAAAAGGACACTTGTTTACAGTATGGGAGCTGAAACAAGAAGGGAGAGATGTGCCTGTTTGAATTTAACTGGAAATGCACACATCAGGTGATTCAAATTTTTTGCTGCTATAGGCAGGGCCACAAATGACTACAAAATTGCTGCAAGTATTAATTTGGGGGTTACAAATATGTGTTAGTAAATTTGCAAATACAGAATCCTCAGGTAATAAAGTTCTGCTGTGTGTATGTGTATGTGTGTGTGACTCTAGACCTTTCATTTAACTTGAAACCTCTCTTTTCATTTCATTCCATCTTGCCTATTCATGAATTTACCTGATTTGTGGGCACCCTGCCTTCAATGGAGTTATTTGCAAAATCTACTTTGTGTTAACTCTCTCCATTTCTGGTAGGCATTTTTCTTCCTGGGCAATCCAGTTTTGATTCAGGATGTTTGTTGTATAACATATTTTGTTGTTGTTATATTGCAGACTATCTGGGGAATGCATGTTGCATCAAACAAGTTGAAGTCCACTGAAGTCCTCTGAACTGGGATGTGCTCCCTTCCGAGTGGGGTAGACCCTGGCATGGGGTATTTAGAAGATCTCAGAAGAGCTCAGTGTTAATATTTCTGAAGGACTACACTCAACTCCATCAGGCTGTCCTGTTTACCAACTCCAGTGTCCTCAAGGTTGGAGACAATTAGAAAGGATAGAAGGCAGAACCCCTAAATTGTGGCTCAGAAAATTCACTAGAGGAGTGAAGGAGAAGTCCTCCTACTCTATATTTATATCAAAAGTAAGCATCCCCAAAGCCTGCCCTTGTTAAGCATTAGCAAAAATGAAAAGAACCTTCAGGAAATGAAGACTAAAAAAGAGAGAATTAATGCCTTAATCTCTTCATATTTTTCTTCTGCAGTACTATGATTATCCAAAATCAGTAATCATAATTTCATCTCTGCCTATTCTGTTTCTTGCACTTTACAATTCATTCATTATATTTGTAATGGCATTTTTGGGGGGTGGAGAATATATAGCCCAAAATACGTAAAGTCCTGTGAGTGCTATCCATTGTATGAGAATGATGACATATGAACCTCTAAAACAAAAGCTCAAAATCAAAATTAAACAATAGAAAGAAAAGAAAAGGAACCTCTATCACCCCCTCCCCAAAATGCCATTAAAAATATAATAAATGAATTATAAAGTGCAAGAAACAGAATAGGCAGAGATGAAATTATAATTACTGATTTGGGATAATCATAGGACTGCAGAAGAAAAATATGAAGAGATTAAGGCGTTAAAATAAAATAGAGCTATAAAAGACAGAAAAGGCCATTCAATGTAAGGATAATTGATAACTTTGGAGTATGAAACTCATAAAGATAAATAAAAATGTTTTGAGAATGGTGATCCCAGAAATCCTCTTTAAAATTAAGGAATCCCTAAATTTGAATTTTTAAAGGGCACTAAATTTGAATGATAAAAGTTAAAATGATACTGAATGATGAACATCAAAGAATATCCTTTTCAGCATAAGGAGAGATTTATTCAGACAACCAGGCAGAAAAATCAGACCAACTACAAAGGGAAAATCAAGCTGGTCTTGGAATTTTCCACAGTAACATCCAGTATTGTGTGGAAAACACAATGGAAAAATAGCTCAGAGTTTTGAGGGAAAGAAAGTGTGATCCAAGGATATTATGCTTACCTGGGTAGGTTTTTTTAATTACTTGTTTTCAAAAGTTTGATTATGATGTGGCTTGTTGTGTTTTTCTTTATGTTTCTGTTCGTTAGTTTTTGTTGAGCTTCTTGTATCTGTGGGCTTATAGATTTCATTAATTGTTTTAAAATAACATCATTATTTCTTTCAGTTTGTGTGTGTTGGGGGGGGGTTAGTTTGTAAGTTGCTGAAATGCTGAATACCAGAATTAGAACAGCTTTTATAAAGGGAATTTAATAAGATACAACTTTACAGTTCTAAGCCTATAAAAATGTCCAAACTAAGGCATCCGGGGAGAGATACCTTAATTCAAGGAAGGCCAATGGGTCAGGAACACCTCTGTCAGCTGGGAAGTCAAGTGGCTGGTATCTGCTGTTCACTTGCTCCATTGCTTTCATCCTCTGTTCCTGTGGGGGTCCCTCACTTTGCTTCTCCAGGGCTGGCTTTCATCTCTTGGCTTCCTTTGGCTCTCTCCAGGTTCTGGCTTACTTAACATCTCATGACAACATCTGCTGGGGTCCAAGCATCTGTGTCTCTGTTCTCCAAGTGTCGGCATCTGTGTCGGCTCTGCTCTGAGCTCTATCATTTCTGACTCTCTCTAAAATGTTTCCTCTTTTAAAGGATTCCAATAAACTAATCAATACCGACCCTGAATGGGCAGAGTCACATCTCCATCTAATCAAAGGTCACATCCACAATTGAATGTGTCACATCTCTGTGGAGATAATCTAATAAAAAGCTTCTGCCCTACAGTATTGAATTAAGATTAAAAGACATGGCTGCTCCATAAGATTGGATCAGGATTAAAACATGGCTTTTCTGGGGTACCATAATACTTTCAAACTGGCACAGTGGGTGCGTGCTCAAGCCCATTTTTCTGGGGCTCTTATTACCCATATGTTAGATCACTGAATATTGACCCATAGGTCACTACTGTTCTGTTAATTTTTCCCTTTCTTCTTTTCTCTGTGCTTTATTTTGGATAGTTTCTTTTGCTGTGTTTACTGATCTCTTCTTCTGCAGTATCTAATTTGCTGATAATCCCACCCAGTGTACTTTTCATTTCAGATGCTATATTTTTCATCTCTTGAAGTTCCATTTGGGTCTTTTAAATATCTTATATTTCTCTCCTTATTTTTCTTCTAAACCTATGAGAATATGTGTAAGATTTGTGATCTATGTTTTAAGGTCTGTATTTGCTAATTCTATCATTTCTGCCCTTTTCTAGTTCTTTTCCTGTTAATTAATTTTTCTCCTATTTATGGATCATATTTTCCTGTTCCTTTGCATACTGTAATTTTTAATTTTATGTTTCTAAGTGCTGATTTAGTTATATCCCATTGAGTGTTTATTTAGTCTTCAGATTTGTTCTGTAATGCAGGTAAGTTACCTCCAGTTCAGTTTGACCCTTTGGAAGCTTACTTCTGAGATTTATTGGGGTGGGTCTAGAGTAATCTTTATTTTATGGCTAATTTAGCCCATTTTAAGGCAAGGATCTTCTGATACTCTACTTGATGTCCCATGTATTAGGAGGTCTGTTGACCCTGGCAAGTGGGAAGATGAACTATCGCAAGCCTTGGGAGAATTCTAGTAATCGTTCAGCCTACTGCTTTCTTGTAGTTCCTTCCTCTGTCTTATGTCAAAGACTCAAGGAGACACCTCTCAAGATCTGCAGAGCTCTCTCTATGCAAGTCTCTCTTCTCCTATACTTTCTAGCTGCATTAGATCCCCAAACTCTGCTCTCTATTTTCTCGAATCAGCAAGAGTACAAAGCTCTGTTTTTGTTTCCCTGTCCTGCACTGCAGCCTTGAAACTGTCACCAGATGAGGCAATCAGAGGGCCTGCCTCATTTGTTTTCCCTCCTTCTGGGACCACAGTTCTGTCCTGCTTGTTTTTCAATGTCTGATAAAGTGTTACAATTTCCTAGTTTGTTTTTTTTAATGGATGATAGGTAACTGCTATACCAGTTAAATCTTTGTGAATGGATTAGCTTCCTACTACATAGTTTCTAAGTATAAAAGCAACAGGAGACAGTCTTAGACATAAGAGAACACAGGAACTATAGCATCCATAGCCTTTCTTGAAAAGCAAAATAGCCTAATTACAAAATCTAGTCAATTAAGAGATGTATCAATATATAGGACTCAGGAATGAAGAAATTGTAGTAAAATCCTTGGCATTGAGCATTAAATCCATTTACGTAGAGAACCAAAACTAAACAACTATAGGAATCAAAGCTATAAAACAGAATTTTAATGCTATAATCCTTGACAAACCAAAAAACTTTAAATTAAGCAGAAAAAGAATGGGGAAGAATTATGAGTGTAAACCTCTTATTCATTCTTAGGACGGAGTCACTTAAAGCTTCCCAAAATTGAGAGTATAATTATAAAAAAAGTCTAACTTAAACTTTCCAAAAAATACATTCTTAATTTAAAGGACTCTTATGAAAACTAATTTCTTATAGTAAAGAAAGTTTTACTTAAATTCAGATTTACTTCTGTTTCTTTTGAAATTAAATTCAAATAAAAGTGAGCATACTTTTAAAAATAGCTTTAGGCAATGATTCTACTTTTACAAAATTATTTCCATCCGTCTTTCTATGTATTTATTTATCCTAGTACATGCCTAGAAAGATAACTGTAATAATGTATAACAAATCACTGCTCTGATTATGTCTTGGTGCTGAGATTGTATGATTTGTTCCTTTTTCCTTTGGATTTTCTGCTTTCATACATTTGATCATTTATTAAATACGTATTTAGTGGATATATACTATATGCCAAGCATTGTTCAGGACTATTTATGGATACATCAGTACATAAAACAAGTAAAACCATTGTGGATTAAAACCTAACTTGATTCAGTTGGGTCAAGCCTTAAGTGAAGCCATTTCTTCAAGAGACCCTATTTACAATAGGTTCACACCCATCAGAAAGGATTAAGATTAATAACATGGTTTTCTCGGGTACATAATTCAATCCCAACAACTATGTAACCCTTTGAGATTGGCTTTTTTCATTCAGCTGTAATGCCCTTGAGAGTCACATAAGTTGCGTGTATCAATAGTTTGTTCCTTTTTTTTTTTTACTTAAAGCAGTACATTGTATAGATCTGTTTTTCAGTTCACCCCACTGAAGTTCATTTGTTTTGTTTCTAGTTTTTGGCTCTTGCAAAAAGAGCTGGAATACACATTTGTGTATAAGTTTCAGTGTAAACATAAGATTTCATTTCCCTAGCATAAATATCCAGGAATCAGATTCCTGAATCATATGGTTAGGGTATGTTTAACATTATAGGAAGTGCCAAAACTGTGCCACAGAGTGGCCATATCATTCTACATTCCAACCAGCAGTGTATGAGAGATCCAGTGGCTTTCTAACCTTGTCAGCACTTGGTATGGATGGTCATTTTAATTGTAAATATGTAGTGGTTTCTTATTGTAGCTTTAAATTGCATTTCTTTAATGGCTAATAAGGTTGAACAACCTGCTTATTTGCCATCTATATATCTTGTTTGGTGAAGTGTTCAAGACATTTGCCCATTTTCTAATTGGATTATTATTTCCTTAGTCTTGCATTTAGAGAGTTTTCAATATATTTTGAATAGAAGTCCTTTGTTGTGTGTGTGATATGCAAATATTTTCTCCCAGTCTGTACCTTGTTGTATTTGTTTCCTATGGTGGCCATAGCAAAATACCACAAACTGGGTGGCTTAAACAACAGAAATGTATTGTCTCACAGTTCTTGAGGCTACAAGTTCAAAATCAAGTGTTGCCAGGGCCATGCTCCTTCTCAGGTCTCCAGGGGAGGACCCTTTCTGGTGTCTTCCAGCTTGTGGTGGCCCAGGGGTCCTTGGCTTATGCTGCTTCACTCCTGTCTCTGCCTTCGAGTCTGCATGGATGTCTGCCTTATGTGCTTGTGTCTCTGTGTCGACCTTTCTCTCTTATCCAGACACCAGTCACATCAGGCCCACCCTAATCCAGGCTGACCTCATCTTACCTAGCTCCAACCACAAAGATCCTCTCTCCACAGAAGGTCCCATTGACAGGTACCTAGTGTTAGGATTTGAACATGTCTTTTTTAGGGAACTCAACTTAACCCATGATACTTGTCCTTTCATCCTCTTAACAGGGTCTTTCACAGAGCAAATATTTTAATTTTAATGAAATCCAATTGTGTATCAACATTTTCTTTTATGGATTGTGTTTTTGTTGTCATGTCTAGGAACTCTTTAGGCTTCTCTCCTGTAACTTACCTAAAATTTTAGAGTCTCTGTCTTACATTTAGATCTATCACCCATTTTGAGCTAAATTTTTGCATTAGTTATGAGATTTATATTGAGGTTAATATTTTTGTCTATGAATGTCCAAATGTTCTAATACCATTTGTTAAATAGATTATTTTCCTCAACTGAAGTGTTGCACCTTTGTCAAAACTCAGTTGGACATACATGTATCAGTATATATCTGTACTCTCTATTCTGTTTCGTTGATTCGTGTGTCTATCCCTTTACCAATACCATCCTGTCTTCATTACTGTAGCTATATACTAAGTGATTCAACTAATTTTATTCTTCTTTTTAAAAATTGTTTGGCTATTCTACTTCCTTTGCCTTTCCATGCATTTTTTTTAAATCAGTGTTCTATTTGCTAGCTGCCAGAATGCAATATACTAGAAACGGAATGATTTTTTAAAAGGGGAATTTAATCAGTTGCTACTTTACAGTTCTAAGGACTCTTTCATCTGGAAGGGCGTCATCTGCTAGCTTCTTCTTCTGGCTTCCTGTTTCATGAAGCTCCCTGGGAGACATTTTCCTTCTTCATCTCCAAAAGTCGCTGGCTGGTGGACTCTGCTTCTTGTGGCTATGTCATTCTGCTCTGCTCTCTCTGAATCTCTCATTCTCCAAAATGTTTCCTCTTTTATAGGACTTCAGAAACTAATCAAGACCCACCCAAATGGGTGGAGACATGTCGTCACCTAATCCAGCTTAACAACCACTCTTGATTAAATCACATCTCCAGGGAGATGATCTAATTACAGTTTGAAGCATATAATGCTGAATAAGGATTAGAAGAGATGGCTGCCTTTACAAAATGGGGTTAGGATTAAAACATGGTTTTTCTAGGATACATACATCATTTCAAACCAGCACAATCAGCTTGTCTGCAAAGAAGCCTTCTAGGATTTTGTTAGAAATTGCATAAAACCTGTAGATCATTTTGGGAACAATTGACATATTTACTATGTTCAGTCTTCCAATATATAAAAACAATGAAATACCTAAACACAAAATCCATATCCTTGCTTGGATTTTTAAATAATAATCATGTATCATTTTTATGAAACAAATAGTCATTTTTCCTTTAAAACACAAAAACATTCAGAAATCTTGGGCATTGGTATAAATTGGCATCCTCAATGTCTCTAACATACTTTGAGGAATTTTTATTTATTCATTTATGAGTTTAGTACAGAGCTCACTGATTATTTCTCAATCATTAGTTAGAGCTTTGGAGAACTTAAGAATCACCTTGGAAATCTGTTAAAATTCAGATTCCTGGACCCATCCCAGAGATTCTGATTTATTATGTCTTGAGTGGAGACCAGAGACCTGCATATTTAGCAAGTACATCAAGAGATTGAAAAGTAATTCCCAGCCACCTTTACAGAACTACTGACTTAGCTCTTTTTTTTGTGCATTGTTTTCTGTCAGCTGTCCCTTGGTCTACTGTGGATGAGAAGAGAAGGAATTGGAGATAAAGATCAAAGAAATATGTTTTCTGGGTTGTGAATGGCTCTGGCAAAGATGTAATGGAGAAGCTTGAAACTGTTGTCCTAGATAAGTGTTCTGGGCTGTTCAGTTTCTGAAATCTGAGTCTTTCCACCTCCAGGTTTCCATGGAAAAATGAGAGAACTTATAATACCCAGGAAAACCAACTCCAGTATGTAGGAATTTAGTTACTGCACACTTTAATCAGTTTTCTATTTGGTGTGTTTATCCAAACTTGACTTTATAGCAGGAGTGTCTGATATAGTCTGATGGCCAATTGAAATGTAGAAAATTTAAGCTTCATGAAAGCAAAGGCATACAACCTAATTGTACAAATCAGTACAAATAACTGAGAGTAGCTAAGACCATTGAATTTTATGATCCATCAACTGGGCTCCCATCAAAATAGTACTTTTTTCATTTGCTCTGATGATAATTATTGTTACATACGCATTTTAGAATAGGCATTATTCAGGGTTCTCCAGAGAAACAGAACTCACAGGAAATATATGCCTATATATCTACGTAAATATGAAGAGACTTATAATAGCAATTGGCTCATATAACCGTAGGGATTGGCAAGTCTGGATTCAGGGATTGGAAACGCCAATGAAGGAGAAGTCAAATTCACCAGGAGAACTGACTGGCTGAAATAGAAGGCAGAAATTCTTTTTTCTGACTTTTGAAATCCTCAGTTCTCACCTTAAGGCCTCCAACTCACTGGATGAGGAGACTCTCCCCATTACTGAAGGCACGCTCCTCAGTTGATTGTAGATGTCATCAGCCGTAGGTGCAGTCAATTGACCAATCATCTAGATCCACAAAATACCCTCACTGTAACAACCAGTCCAGTGCTTTCTTCACCAGACAACTAGATACCATCACCTGGCCAAGTTGACACATGCATTAACCTACACACAATGTATAATTCGTAATAACATTCAACCACACCCAGAGTCCTTCATCTTTACCAGGAAGTGGTGAAAGTGGCCAATAGTTTAGGAAGACTATAGGGGTTATGGATTAGTGAAACAAAATTGCCAACATTTTATTCTCCAATATCAGTAAACAAAAATGCAGTGCCAACGCCTTTCTGCTTCTGTTAGAAGAGGCTGCCTTAAAGGCCAAGCTCCTGTGACAGTATGACCTCATTCGGGATCACAGGTTTGAATCCCATGCCCACTGCACATCAGCTGCACATCCTTGGTCCAGTAACTTAACTTGCTGCACCGCTTTCTTTTCTGAAAATGGGGAAATAGAAATACCTATCCCTAGGATTGTTCTAAGTGTTAATGAGATATGGCTTGAGCCTACAATAGAGCAAGCAATCAACAGATACTTATTTTTCAAAAGTGGGTTCCAATCTTTAAATCTTTACCTTTAAAAAAACATATGTCTAGAATAACTTATAAATACTGAACATTGTCATGGCCCACAGCGTGGGTGGAGGGTGTCCTACATTTGTTCCAAGAGTGATGGGAGAACCTTACGGGACAGCTGGAATTTGGAGGGTGAATCTTATTTGGATCAAACTCAACTGATCTCCAGTCAAATGCCAGGCTGCCCAACTTTCTTCCAATTGCCTTATCTGTCCATGCATAATTAGTTGGCCCAACTGATGATAATGTTCCTCTTCTTCTATTGCAGAAGAAAATTAAGAAAAAGAGAAACTCTCCAGCTCTTCTAACTGCAGCTGCTTTTATGGCCTTCTAGATATGTCAGCAATATTAATTGACCAGTCGCTTTTATCTGTCTTCTTTCCAAACAGTCTTAAAAACAACAGTCAACATGTAACACTTTGACATGACATAGGAAGATACAGAAATAGCAAAATTATAGTAAATTTGTGTCAGAGAGAAGAATATGTTTTGCTTCTCAGTCCTTTTTGGTAAGAACTGAAGACTCTGCTTCCCAGGAGAACAGACAATATCTACCCATGTATTTGGACAAAGAGAGATTGCATTTAGACCCTTTGACTATGTGCCTTCAGCACACGTGCACTCTGGCTTGCCACTCTGGAGAATCATAACTCATCTGTTTTGTTTGTTCTCAGAGGAAACCAAGCACAAAAAGGCAGGAGACCTATCAATGGGACGTAGATAACTATGCCTAATTATAGACTGAGCTATTAGCATGACATGAATTGCTGTTTCTGAAAATGATGTGACAACCAGCAAATGCTCCCCTGTCACGGGTCTGTCCTGTCTGTTAGTGAACATGCCTTTGCAAACAGCAGTCACTATGGTGACACTCTTCCCAGCTGGGTCTGTGGCTCCATGTTCCAATGTCTTTTCCCTTTGCTTGCATCATGAAAATGAGTCCCATACTTCAAGTTAATGTGCTTTTGTATGGCTTAAGCATAGCTGCTGACATTCTCCTGCTTTCTTGGGTATTGTCGGTCTTTCTTAAATTACCTAGTCACCAGCTAAGAGCAGTGTATGTTGGTCTTATTTTTTCTGAGCTTCCATGACAAAGACCACATGCTTGGTTGGTTTTAACAATGAAGATTTGTTCTCCATGGTTTCAGAGCCTAGAAGGCTGGTTCTGTCCTGGGGTTGGTGGGGTCCTGGGGCTGGCTGCTGGCAATCCTTGGGTCTCCCATCACATGATATATCCTCTTCTTTCTCTTCTGGATCCCAGTTGACTATTTATTTCCAACTCTTTATAACACCCTCAGTAATCGTGATTAAGATCCACCCTCATTCAATGTGGCTATGCCTTAATAAAACAACAAATGCATCACTCACAGAATACGGATTGAGATAGTACGTGTCTCAGTTGAGGTACATTATTCAGTCTACGACAAGGGAGATCTTTTCGACTGCTATTTGCTTGACCTCTAAATTCATTTAGAGCAAATCAAACACTACTTCATACCAAGATTCCCTGAGTACAAAATGAATACTAAATGAACATTTATTTGGTCTATCTTCTGGATTTTATTTCACAACCTTGGAACCAATGATGAAATTCTTTCTCTCTATTTACAAAGCATCAATCCTGTCCAGAAAACAAGATAAATGTTGGTGCTTGGTCCCTGACCTGGTGTGTATGGTGGATAGACTTGGCAGACGGGATTTTTATCTGGGAAAAATGCTTTCTTGAAATAATTCAGGATGATTTGGGGAACAAATAGGGAGTATGTGAAATGGAGTAGGTGCGGGGTCACATATGAAACAGGGATAATGTATTTAAATGATTAAAATGCTTCCTTTTTGTCTTCCTGAGTTCTTGGCTTTTCTTGGTCAGTCCAAGGTGTCCATAGGGAGGCGTGGGGGCTTTGAGAACTACTACAGAAGGTTGCAGAGAGAAAGCTGGAGATAATCTATCAAGTCTCCCATGCAAATCTGGATTATGCAAAAGAGCAATAGCCCTGAAAGGCAGGTGGCAAGTTATGAGAGAGAAATTTGCTAAATGCCTTCAATAGGTCAATGCCTGTGCCTGAAAGACTCAGAGGAAAAGCTTTTCCTCTAGTGGGAAAATAACCCTTCTACCTTTGACAGCAAAGTCTGGAGGCCTGATGGCTGATGACATAAAACCTTCCTAGGGCTTGGGCTTGGAGAGGGGTGGGTGTGTTGGGTGAGAGATGAGAACATTGACAGCTCAGAAGAGGGAGGCTGCCTCGGGATGCCCGCTACTAAAAGGAGACTGGGGCGAGGCCAAGATAACTGGGGCCATGTGGCCAGACAGAGAGAAGGGCTCACTGCCCAGGCTGCTGCCCATTCCCAGGAGGCCCAGTGGGCCTGCCAGTCAGTCTGCCATACGGGCAAGGCAACCTGGCAACAGTGCCTGGGACTGGGCCAAAGACACAGCAACTCAAGGGTCTGCAGCTGGCCGGCCGCATCATCCAGGAAGTGCTTCTGGCCTTAGCCCAGAGAGATGAGGCCGGAGCTGTTAGCCAGAGTCTGGGCCAGCAGCACCCAGGAGGGACAGGAGCTTACCCTGGCACCTGGGGATGCCAGCCAGTCTCTCTCGGGGAAGGGGGTCTCATCCCAGTGACATGGGGAGGAGTGAGGCCCCCTGTCCTCACACAGCTGGGCACTATCCAGGGAGGGAAGTGGGACACAGGGGCAGGATATATAAGGGGCTAAGCATGTTTTCCCTAAAGAGCTGAACATTAACCAAAGGGATGCTCATATGCCCAGTACAACTCAGCTTACATGAAAACAATTGAACATTTAGGTAACAGTGTTCCACTAACTCATGGGCAGAGGCTTGGGAGAGATGCTGGGTTAGAGTTCCAGAGGGCCCAGCACACAGGCAGAATTAGACTCTCGTTTTCAAAGAAGATGCCACTACCTTTGGGGCATTCTTCCACTTTGCCAAACTCCAGTATGTCTGAGAATGACTTTTTTTTTTAACTTCCCTTTTCAAACTCTCTTTTTCTACTTTATTTTAAAGATTCACCCTGCATCTCTTCGAGGCCACTGAATGTTCACCTCTAGCCAGTTATCCGCTGTCCTGTGAGTGTCCCAGGATGCTCTACCAAGATAGGCATGAGGGCTGCCATCCCCCAGACTCATCAGTTTCGCTCAGAAGAAGCTACAGGTGGAGCGCGTTGGGAAAAAGCCTCCCTGAAATATTTAGGGAGCACATGAAGTGGATGCCCCCTCACGAGTTTCCACAAGCAACCCGGGCTGTCTGCCGACAGGGACCGCCTGCATGTTGCCTCTTCGCCTCCAAGCCTCAGGCGGGATCCCCTGAGTCATGGTTTGCAGAACCTACTATGCTTGGAAGGAAGCTGTTATTCAATTCAGAGGTCGCAGGACCCGGGGTGTCTGCCAACTCCTTTCCTGGTGCATGGCAAGGCACACCAGTTGAACTTCCCACACATGGGAGAGGCTCTCGTGCACCCTTTTACTTGGTAGCTGGGCCCTGACAGGAGGCCTGGGAATAGCAGAAGCCAGAGCAAGCATATTTGCCAACACGCTGGTAAGCATTCCTCCATGCTGGGGCTCGGCAGTTCAGGAAGAGTGCAGCACCACACGAGCACCCCTCACTGCATTCTCAGAGCCACCAGGACTCAGGCACCACTCATTGTCCCTATGGGGTATGTTGGAGATATTCAACAGCTTTCCCAGCATCGAGAGCCCATGAGCGGCAAGGCTGGATTCACAGCCAGGGAAGTAGGGTCAAATCACAGCCTGGACCGACGCCCAAGCAGTGGCCAACCCTAAAGAAGTCCAATGGGAAGCCCGTGTCCTGCCCCTGCTCCAGTGTCCTACGGGCAGCAGGGTCTTCCACTTCACTCCATGACACAGCCGAGGCACTGAGACGATGTGTCTTCCCTTTGTCTACACGTGGGTCTTTCTCCACTGGTGAACAAGGGTGCAGTTGCCTAAGGGGCAGGTCCAAAACAGCTGTCACAAGTAAGATGTAGACGAGCCCAAAGGCAGGAGAGGGCAGGCCTGGGTGGGCTTGGACGTGGGGCTCAGGACATCAGGGAAAAGCCTAGAATGCTATGCACTTACAGGGAGATGGAGAGACCCCTACTGAGGGGGTGAGGCCAGAGAGAAAAGTGCCCAGAGAGGAGCAGCTGCCCTCACGCTCACTAGCAAAGCTCACACACGTATGTGTGTACTGTGGGGCCAGGGCTACATACAGCTCACACGTGTGTGTCAGTACTGTGAGGCTGGGGCTCTTGCTGGATTATCCAAGGAGATTACGTGGATGAAAGTAAGTTAGGGCCTGGAGAGTGATGGACAAATGGGCCTATTATGGACAGAAACTGCCCTTCCTGCTTCTTCCCTCCTGGATTCCTCCTCTCTCTGTAACCGCATAGCTCCAGCTGCCTCATGGTACAAACACACATGCACGTGAGCTGTGCATAGCTCCATCCATCCATCATATATCTATATCAATATATCTACATCTGTATCTATCTATCCGTCCATCCATCCATCCATCCAATCTGCTCTATCAAGCATCTATCTAGTCTATCACCTATCCAATCTAGATTAATGTATATATATTCTGCATCTAGCATGTCTATATTCAAATATATATATATGAATATGTGTGTGTAAGAGTATGTATAAATCACAAAAATGTTCTCATCAAAACTGAGTCCATGGGCCAAAATTAAAGCCTCCTTTGGAAAGTTTGTTGATGCTGTTATCCTGTTTGATCTTGGAAAATGAAATGTGTTCTCTTGCCTTTGCCCATTTCCACTTGAGCAAACACACGCCATTCCCAGGGAACCAGAAGCACTCATACTCACACCTACAGGCGGCGACGGGCTCTCAGAGCGTCGGTAGACATTGCAGGGCATTTCCCAGGAGCCTGGGAGAAAATGATTTTAAAGCAATTTTAAGGCAAAATAGCTTGAGTTTGAGCTGGGAGGGGGCATCTAACCACAAGACCTAGAAGTTCATTTATCATGTGTTCATTTGTTCCTTTATTGGGACGTTTTATTATTATCTCTGAGGACACAGATAAGTAAATGTGAAACTTTCCCTCTCCAAGTAGCTTTCACAAAAATGGGGGAAAGAAATCCCCTACCATCACCTCAAATATATGTCACCCGCTTATGCTTTTCAAAGCATTTTCACATCACTTGATCCCGTTGAGACAGACAGGGCTGGCATCAGCCTCTTTTTTGACAGCGCAGGCAGTGCCTCAGCTGTTGGGGAGACAGTGGGACCATCAGCAGCTGCGTGACTCCGGCAAGTTGCTCTCCTGGGCTGAGCCTCGGCTCCTGCAACGCATGCACAGCATTGAATGAAATGATGTTTGCAAGGGGCCTGGCCCTGCCCCAGCACGCCACCAGTGCTATGAGCGGGCATGTCCCGGGGTATTGAAGATGCTGGTGCCATCCGGACTGGGCCAAGGCACTTTCTGAAGCAACATCCAGCTCACTTCAGGCCCCTCGAGTCACAGCGGATTTGAGTTAGTTTCCCATGGCATGATAAGTGACGTGCAACAACAATAAGATATTGTCTTTGTTATGGAGGCTGGGAGTCTGAAATCAAGGGGTGGGCACAGCCGGCTCCTGCTGGAGACTCCAGTAGGGCCTGCCCGGCTTCCTTCAGCTGTGGTGGCCCAGGGGTCCTTGGCTTCCTGCAGTGCCCCCAACCCCCCATCCCTGCCTCCACCTCTGCCTGGACTAGTGTCTCTGTGTCTTCCCTTTCCTCTTCTAATCAGGACAGTGGTCCTATCAGAGCCCACCCTAACTGCTTATCCTCATCATGGGTCTGACTCATCCTAGCTGCTCCAGTTGCAGAGATCCTCTTTCCACAGAGGGTCACGTCCTGAGGTTGCAGGAAGGCATGCATGCTGGGGGGTCAGCATTGCTGCAGCAGGTAGGGGGGCAGGACCCCACTCAGCCCGCTGCAGACACACACGCAACATGCACACATGCACTCCTGCTCGGGGCTGTTCTAGCCACAAGGCCACTCCAGCCCTTTCCAGGCTGTGGAGGAAGTGGGGTCTGGTAGCTCCAAGGAGAAGGGGCCAAACTAGAGGAGGCTGCTGGGTGCCTCTCCCTGGAGACTGGTCTGCTTCCCTGGCCTGGAGGCTGGAGAGACTCAAGCTGGTTTGAGTAATCCCTGCTGAAACCTCCCAGTCCCCAGGTCTTTGCTTTGAAGGTGCCCGGTAAACGTGCAATGCAGCGAAGGAGGTATTCATTACACCTGGGAGGACGGATTAAATCTGACCCTTTGGGTGGCCTGGAGGTGGGGAGGTGGCCAGTGGGGGTGGGGGACAAAGGATGGGACCCCTGAATCCCCCAACTCCAAGAAGCAGTCAAGACCAGAGTATCCTTCTACAAAACAGCCTCACCACAGCTTTTCTAGGGTACAGCACTGAGTGTGGGGTTGACAGATGGGGGGGTTCCTTATGCAGATTCTATGAATTAACTGGGACTGAACCCATCAAGCTCACACCCAGGGGTCTGGCCCCTTCAGTGCAGGAGAGGACTCCATACACCACCTCACTCAGCTGCTCAACTCTGAGCCTACAGCTGCTTTTCACCCATTTGTCCAGTCTTGAACATTTGGCGAAGAGGCTGTTTTTCAGTTCTACCCACAAAGGAGTGCAGAGCTCATCTGCTGTTCTGGACATGCGTAGGGAGTGAGTTCAGGCCCCATCCCAAGAGGCTTATCATCCAGCAGAGAACAAACCAGGAACGAGGCACGGACGTGCACTGAGCGTCAGAAAAGGCAAGTGGATGGAATCACACGAGCAAAGTAGCCTGGTGGTGGTCCGTCGGGGCGGAGGCAGCTCTGCTCTGACCCCCAGCCACATCCTCGGCATTTCTTAGTCTCCACTGTCAATGGGGTGGTGACACTCACAGAGTGCTGCCATGGCTCAGCAGGCTGGGAGTGTAAAACCAGGAGGTCAGTGTATGTCCCGCGGTGAACACCCCATTAATGGGAGTCATCGCTATGGCTCCTTCCTTGTCTAGTAGGTCACTGTTTAAGAATCATGTCCCAGCTACTCTTCGCAGGGAATTAACTTCGGGACAGAAGGACACACTGCTCTGCACCTCAACAGCCACAGGAAATTTCACCCCTGATAAGCTCCCTGCGAATACAAAAACCCTCAGGTGAGCCCCAGGATGGGGTGGTGAACAGCAAGGGTCTTCTGGCTGAGGATTGAAACAAAATCTCCAGTTGCTATCTTTTACCCAGAGACGAAGCCAGCCAGACCCAGTTTTCTGAGTTCTAAACCAGAAGTAAACACGAGTGCTTGTTCTAGTTTGCTAGCTGCCGGAATGCAACACACCAGAGACGGATTGGCTTTCAATAAAGCCAATTTAAATTTAGTTAACATATAGTTCTTCAGAGGAAAGGCAGCTAACTTTCAGCTGAGGTTCTTTCTTACACTAGAAGGCACAGGGCAATCTCTGCTGGCCTTCTCTCCAGGCCTCTGGGTTCCAACAACTTTCCTGGGGGTGATTCCTTTCTGCATCTCCAAAGGCCTAGGCTGAGCTGCGAGTGCTGAGATGAGCTATGCTGAGCTGCTTGGGCTTTGCTACGTTGAGCTTTCTCATTTAAGCACCAGCCAATTAAGTCAAACATCATTCATTGCAGCAGACACGCCTCCCAGCCAACTGCAGATGTAAATCAGCAACAGATGAGGTTCACACGCCATTGGCTCATGTCCACAGCAACAGAACTAGGTGCCTTCACCTGGCCAAGTTGACACCTGAATCTAACTGCCACAGTGCTCTTGACCTAAGGGGCCCCTCAGTCCTGAGAGCAAATGAAGAACCCAAAGCTCTGCTAGCTGTCAGTGAAATGAGCAAGTGCAATGGGAGAGACTATAGAAATTGGCACTGGGGGCAGGACTGACTAAATTCTCTTCGAAATGTGATCAAAGGCATTTTCTAGAGGAAACAAAGGCTAATTAATAAAGATTGGTTGTTGTCCTGGCCGTGAGAGATCAAGGCACTCACTGGGGGCAAACAAAGTTGTGTTGACTCCATTTCAGAGCCAGGTATTGACAGTGGTGCTCGATTTACCGCCCGCCCCATTTCCCCATGAAAATGCTTTCCTGTCATTTCCCCCACAAGTGGAGAGAGCAGGTGGCTGCCAACCTTTGGTCCAAAAAGCTACTGCAGGACTTTAAAAGAGCCCAGCAGTCAGATTCTCTTAGAATGAACAACACCTTTGGATAGGGGCTACAAATACACCCTTGGACCACTCACCTGAGACCCTCCCAGCCCCCAGGAGAGTCATCTCTGAGATGAGAACACTGAGTCATAGCCCTCCAATTCAAAGACTGGAGTTTCATCTTTTTATCTTTGTGTCTCCAGCCATCAAAAATCTGATATAGGGGGGCTATATGGGAACTCTGCATTTTCTGAGTGATTTTTCTGGAAACCTTCAACTTCTATAATAAAAATATATAAATTCAGAAAAGAAAAGGATCACTGACCTTCACCGGCAGGGTAGAGACTGGAATTCAGCCGGCACTTGTTGTCCTCATCCTACTGATGGTAATTTGGGTATCATCTGCCACCTGCAGATGATTCTCTGGCCATTGCCAGGCTTGGTGTTGGTTTTAAGCAACTGGAAGGCAAGGACTTTGTGATGGGGTGGGTCTGCCATCACTTGGTGGTTTCAGGTTCACAGACTTTCTCTGGGTAATTTATTTTGTCATAGCCACTTGATGGTGACCAAGGGGACACTGTTTATGACCATGTGGTTTTAATAATTAGGCTTTTCCTGTAGCACATATTGATTCCTCACTGGTTGCACCTTTCCTGGCATAACTGTTTCTCTTTCAGGCCAACTCAGATGCAAAGACTTCCCTGCATCTCCCTCCAGGCAGACTGAACACTCCTTCTTTTGAGTTCCATCTGCTCTTTAGACTTGCTCCTCATAAAGCCAGACATTCTCATATTTCTGTGCATGCCTGTTTCCCCATTAGATATTTCTGTGTCTATTGACTCGAGAACACAAATGTTCTCTTCCAGTTGTTCCTACCCTCTCTGTGAAATAGAAAGCAGGGTCTCCACCTGAAAGATACGTTGGGTGGGGAGAGGTTCAGGGAGAGAAGCTCTCCCTGAGGTTTTCTAGGAGTGTGGGAGAGAGTGGATTAGGGACAGGAGACTATCTCTAAGAATACAAAGGGCTTCCTTGAAGTGAGGGGTCAGGAACTTAGAGTGAGAACATCGGTAAAGTTGCATGTTTTTTTCCAGATGCATTCATTTGTTCAGATGAAGATTCCAAGTTGATAGTGTGTTGTATTTAACAGAGGTCAGAGTTTTGCCAGGCAGATGCCACGGCGGGAGAGAAGGCAAAGTAATGGTGGGAATAATGTCAATGAGTCACTATGATGCTGGACCAAGGAATCTCAGCTGGCTGGGAGGGAAACTAAGAAATGGGAGGGGGGGCAGTGGTTGGCCCACGTGAGGGTCACAGCAGGGTTGAGTCCGCCTGCTCTTGTAGGAAGAAGGGGAGAGGGACTGGAATGGCTAGAGGACCCTGCATGGCAGCTGAAGAGGAAACAAACTCCCCTCTTTAGATAGTTTGACAAGGACAATGCTGATGGTTCTGTGCCATATTAGGGGTGCAGGGCAATGGGTCCCACAAGCTCTGGCCCAGACCATGAGGGGCTGCAGTGCCTTTGTACCCCAGCCTCGGGCTTTTCCCTGCCTCTCGCCCCTTCATTCACTTTTTGTCCCCCACTGATGTCTACTGAGGCCTACCCGGTATTAGTGGAGATAAGTCAGATGATGAGGGGTCCCCACAAGCAGGTACAGGGGCCTGGAGCAGAGCGTGGGAAAGCTGGACTCTGAGCACTCATGATGAGCCAGGCTTTGGACTGGGTGCTTTCCATTCGTGATCTCACTTTCTTCTAATGTAAGGGTTATTCACCCTGCTTTACAGATGAGGAGACTGAGATCCAGGGACTTTGTGTTACTTGCCAAAATTGCACAGCAGGTGGTGTATGAGGGGCACCTACATTCAGTTAGGGGAGGATTTTAGTGTGAGAGAAAATCAGACCACTGCGCATGGATTCCCTGTCACTGTAAACAGGTCCTCAATTAATCCCGACTGATCTAAGCTGGAATTTTTTTCTGGTCTCCCATATTCTGAAAGAGAACAGATCTGAGTGGTTTAGAGGCTCCTCAGGAATGCAGTTTCAATTGGCTTATGACAAAACTGAGAAAATAAGAGGAAAATAATGTCACATTTATGTAATCAGGATAGGAAAGGCTGTCTCTTGTGCTAAGTTATGTCCTTTGACTGAAAACCATTTGGTATCAAAATATCCCTTTATTCCTTAACATGCATGCCGTTTTATGCTATGAAGTCCAGCAGTAGATAGGAGTTAGTCTGTCTGCGGGTCCTGCATCCTCACCAGCCCAATAAAGAGTTGACAACAGATTAGTATCCATGATGTTTTTGGTCTTTGCACCAGTCCGTGAAATTGAAAATCTGGGAACCACTTGTTTAGAGCAAACAGAGCCTGGAAGCTTGTCCTGAGGTGACAGCCTCAGGGTATGAAGGGATAGAAAGTTCTCAGCTTTGTAGTCATTCTGTCTTCCCTGAGCTCATGGAAGTCAAGGAGAGACTCATGGGCTGGGGGACCCTGAAATGCTCCTCAGTGTTTGTGCAAGTACATACCTGAATTGGCTTTCTAAATCATTTACCCTAAAGCGGATCTAGAGTTGACTTGCTCTCTCTTTAGTCCCTGAATTCCCTGGGGTAAAGTGTCCAGTTGGGTTGACCCCAGAGTAGAATCTCTCAAGCTGGATTTGCCAGGAAACGTCAAGGGAGAGGTGGAAATCAGAGCTCCCAGCAGCTGCTGCCTGCTGCTAATGGTGAACAGCGGCCTTGGAGATTTCCTTCTTGATGTTGCGGCAACTGTCCAACAGCTCCACAGCAACAGAAGGATGTGTGGAGAGTAGATGACTCCAGGTCAAGGCAGCCCAGTTTCCTTGGATCAGCTGTGGGATATTACCTTAGCCTCACAGCTTGGAGCCTGGGGTGGGGTGGGGGTGGGGGGCTATCCCTTACTTCCCAATGAGTAAATATGAAAGGATCAAAAATGATGAAACCACTTCTGCCCAGAAAAGGTCACTGAGTAATAGCTATCCTGACGTCTTTCTTAAACTAAGTTACAACAGGACATAATTCCATAAACTTGAAAGAAAAGCCTTTGTCATACTTCAGTTTTTATCTGTTTTTCCCACACACTCCCTCCATCATAGAAATAAGTATCTCTCCTCTCTCTACCTCCTTCTTTGTTTAATGTATAGATGTCTTCTCACTTAGGCTGCTCGTTATACAGGGTGGAGTGTGGTGGCTCCAAATGAAGGTTCTAGATATCCAGGGTTTTCTGACTGTCACCAACACTTAGCAAATTTGACCTTGGGCATTGTCTTGGTTTGCCAATAATATGGATTAAGACCTACCCTGCTTCAGTAGGCCACACCTTAACAAAAACATCTTGAAAAGGTCTTATTCACAAAGAAGTTCACACCATAAGGGATGGTGCATTAAGATGAAGAACATGTCTTTCCTTGGGGTACATAATTCAACCTACAACAGATATGTTACCTAATCTCTCAGACATGGTTTTCTCATCTGTTAAGAGGGAAAAACAATGTTCTTTGTCTCTTGTGGTGTTGTGGGAATTAAATGAGAAAATTCATTAGAACAATGCCTGCTACTTATTATTGTTAGCTCTAAAATGTATAGAATATGCACCGTATGACTTGTAGAGACTCATTTCAACAAGCAGTTATTGGATACACCCATCAGTCTTGGTGTGTTAGAGGATGCTGCAGAATCAAATTTCCACTGCTTCCTTCTTACTCTACAGATTTTACCAGGACAGAACATGTTGTATTAAAGAAGTAGTTTTTTTCTTTCATTGCTTTAAAATTGGAACATCTGTTTGCAAAGGCAAAATGAGTCAAGATTTTGCTTAACCCTTGAATACCCAATAGTATGTCCATCTTTGAAAAAACTGATTTAACTTTGTTTTAAAGAAATATGATTTTGGCTCTCATAAAATCATCAGTGATGTGTGCTCTGATCAATAAGCTTTTACCATGAAGAAATACTTTCATGTCAAAGAAAATGTAACAGCTTCACTTCAGTGAAATTACAATAAATGACCTTTTCAAATGATACAAACTTTAGACTTATTATTTGATAGGAAAAATCTTGACAAGAAAAGATCAAGTAAATAGAATTTCAAACATTTTATCTAGTATTCTACATGATTAAAAAGAAGATTGTATTTGTGATCCACAGGGAAGAAAACAGGACTTTTGAACAACCAAGAAAATGATACTCAATAAATCATGTGTTCTTTTAGACTCCAGAAAAACCTGTGAGAACTGCAAAAAGTGATAATATTTTATTTTAATTTTATTATACAAAAAAATCCCTAAATTTGGAGAATTCTGAACTGTTTATTTTTATTTATAATTATATCAAAATTAATGTATTCTAAATACTACAACAAATTTTTACTTCATTTTGACAAGGATTAGCCTTCCTCACCATCCAATAATGTCATCACCTTCATAGACAAGGATCTCTCTCTCTCTCTTTTTTGTAGATTAATTTTTAAGCTTCCTAGGGTAAAATTCCCTCTTTGCAGAATACAGTTCTATGCACTTTGAATCATGCGGAGCGTTATGAATCCCCCATCACAACTGATGGACGGCAATTTCATGGGCTCCAGAAATTCCCCGTGCTATCAGTTAAGAGTCAAACCCTTCCTCACTCCACTCACAGCAACAACTGCTCTGCTCTAGTTTTCCCTTTTCCAGAATGTCATATAAAGGGAATCATAAAGTCAGTAGCCTTTGGGTCTAGACTCTTTCATCTATGTTGTTGTGTGTTATCAATATTCACGTCTTATTATTGCTGAATAACATTCCGTTGTTTGCATTTCCCACAATATCCTTGTCTGCTCACTTGTTAATAGAAATTTCCAGTTTTTTTGAAGTTATGAATAAAACTGATTATAAATACCCACATACAGTTTATTTATGTAAGCATAAGTTTTCATTTCCTTTGGGTAAATACATTGTGTGGGATGGTTGGGGCATATGGAAAGCTCATGTTTAACTTTATAAGGAACTGCTAAAGTGTTTTCCAAAGGAGCCGTACCATTTTGCATTCCCACCAGCAACGTGTGAGAGCATCAGTTGCTCGACATCCTTAATAGCGTTTAGCATTGCCAGTTTTATTTTACTTTAGCCATTCTAATTGGTGGGCAGCAGTATATCATTGTAGTTTTAATCTGCATTTCCCTAATGACCAATGATGTTGAGCATTTTCTTGTGTGCTTATTTTCCATTTGCATATCTTCGTTGGCAAAATATCTGTTCAGATGCTTTGCTTACTTTTATTAAGCAAATAAAATTTGTTGATTTTAGGGATTGCTTATATATTCTGGATACTAGTCATTTGGCAGATAGGAGTTTAGCAAATATTTTCTTCCCAGTTAGTATTCTGACTTGAAGCTCCTGCCTCCCTCTTTCCACGAAATCCTGTAACAGGTTACGCAGAACATTATTTCTATGAAATATTTACAAGGAAAGGGATCTGTAGTCACATAAGTTTTGGAAATGCTGCCTAGCCAATCGGCAGAGCATATTAGCATATTAAAGCTGGTAAGAGCATATTAGCGTAAGATGGTTAGACTCCACACACAAAGATGCTTGCTTAGTTCTGTTTGGCCTGGTTTCCCACATTTATTTGACTGCCGGGCTGCAGTCCACCTAACATCATTGAGATAAACAGTTGTCTGCTGATGGGCTGGGTCGCAGTCCAGGAGGAGAAGCCAGGAGTCGGTGAATCTACAACGTAGCAGCACAAGCCCTTCTTGGCTACAGCTCCTGGGAGGGCTCACAGGGAGAATACAGTTCTCCAAGGCTCACGCTCAAAGGTCCTAAAAAGCACAACACTTTTGCTTGCCCAGGACCCAAACAAATCATGTATTCGCTTCTTTTACTTTTTATGAAATAGAAGCAAAAGGTAAGTTTTCTGTAGAGCTGATATTGATACATATATAAATCAATCAAGGCATAGCCTTATACTACATAGGATAGAGGAAATTGGGGGTAAATCTGTCACCAGCCTTCTATGGGCCAGACCCTATAAAATGGGTCCCTTGTTTGGTGTCGCTCACACCAATAGAATGAAATCAGGTTCGGTAAAGCAAAGGGACACCTTCTCCCCAAAGAGAGACTAGTGGGGTTCTTTTATAGGTGATTAAGGGATGTGTATGTAGGTGATTCAGGCAAGTGGGCAAGGAGATTTCCAAAGAATTCAAGGGGTACTTTCCATGAATTGGCTTTGAGTATACACAGCCCCTGGTCATTCTAGAGCATACTTCTGCATATATCACTCATTCAGAGAAACGGCGTCTAAATCCTGCCCGGAGGCAGAGAATTTATTTATTATAATGAGCAAAGGTAAAGCACAGTCAGGGTTGGGGCCTTAAAGCATGTGTTCCAGGAAGATCTCCCAGCTGCAGCCAGGCAGGTCAGCATGGAGATGGGCTCTTGCTTCTTCACTGCCTGGGGGTTTGGGGTTCGCTGAAGGGTGAGAGGCAGAAGCTGAAGGAGCTGGAGTCAATAGCTCAGCTTCTCAGTTGTATTTTTCTGAAAATAAGCACCTTAAGCAGAAGCAGAAGTTATGTGGAAATATTTATGAGCACCCTTCTGGGTCATAAATGTCCATATGTGTAGACGAACATTTACACAGACGCAGTTTGCTGTCACCCATATCAGCGATGACAGAGGACAATAATGCGTCACCCTATCAGGAGCTCACATCTGACATTCCCAGGACCACTGGGGGAGGGTATCTTGGTTTTCTTTTTTCTAATTCCACCAAAAAACTTGGGAAATGCAGCTTCTTGGAAAGAACTAGTCACAAGATATGAAAGAAACATCTAGTGTCGAGCAGAGAGTAATGACAGAGCCTGGCGCCTTTGCCTCAAAGTTCCTGACTTCTCACTAGGGCTCAGGGCCGCTGCTCAGTCCCTGCCTCCTGCCTCTTGCCTCCTTCTTATGCAAGGCAGCTTCCCATCCGTGCCCCCTCCTGGCCACACCTCCTCCCCTCTCTTGGTCCCTCGGAAGCCTTTGCCAGAAGGGATCCTGCAAGTCTCTTTCCTTGCTGAGCTGCTGCCAAGCATGTTGAGAGAGCAAAGCCTCCCTGCCCTGAGGCTGCCTGGCTGAAGCAAGGACCCAGCACTGTTCTTGGGCAGTGTATAAAGCCGACTGAGGAGTGCAGCACCTGCCCTGAGGATAGTTATAGGGTCCCTGGAATGTCCTGACACTACTGCCACCGAGGTCCAGGCAAAGAGCCACAGACAGTGATGCAGCTTGGGAGCGGCAGAGGAGCCCCCTGGTTCCAATGCCACCCCCCCACCCCCACCCTCCAGCTGTTCACCTGCGCTTCCTCTGAGGCCCGGGGCAGCCCTCAGACCCTAAGTCCCACCAGGGTTTATACTGTGCAGAAAGAGTAAATGTCGCTCCGTTTAAGTCCAGTGCAGAAGCTGGTCTTATATTTCAGTCAGTGCTCAAGATACTATGATAAACGAAAGAAGAAGAATACATATATAAAATTAAAAAACAAAAAGAAAGATGCTATGATAATGTAATGATTGTTTAACAAGCATCAGACATACAAAGAATTGTCACTCCTTTTAAAGTAGATATATCAGGCAATGATAAACTTTAATGGTGTTGTCACTCAACATATTCCTGGACTTTTCTTTTGGAATTTGCCTTCAAAGTCAGTTAATAAATCACACAGGAAAATCACTCTACTTTTTATCAAACATTTTTCACGTCTTTTGGCCCAAACAATGTTCCTTAGTGTGGCCATCTACCTTATTTCTCTGACTTCAACTCCAAATTAATTCCTCATTATTGTTTCTAACAATAAAGTCTGATCTTAAGAGATAGGATGATGATGTCCCCTCATGCTTAGTATTCATCTGAGCCTGGCATCCCATTATTCCTCAGATAAAGGTCAAAATCCTTAGCACAATGTGATAGGCTGTTTTCTTGTTACCAAATATTTGCTGCCCCTCCTTATCCTACCAATGTTAGGCTCAGTCATGCGTCTTACTTTGGCCAGTGAGATGTGAGTGGAAGTGACAGGTCCAGATCCAAACAGATGCTTTGAAAGGCACCTAGTGGCTCCACCATCCCTCTCCCTTCTGCTGTCAGGCTGCTGTGTCCCTTTTGGCAGTTTTCCCTGAGTCCTGGTCTCTCTGTGAAGATGTGCAGCAGAGTCATGGTCATCCCACCATGAACATGTGACAGGAGCAGGAAATAACCATTTGTTGCTTTAAGCTGCTGAAATTGTGGGGGCTATTTGTTACCGTAGCATGACATTGCCCTGTACTGACTGAGACCCACGGCCTAGAAGGTCTTCCATGATCTGATGGCTTTCTTCTTCCCCAGCACATCTTTCAACACTCTTCCTCTCTTCATTCTACTCTGCTCCAGCCATCCTGTCCTTCTCTCTATTTCTTGAACACTCACAGCTCCTTCCTGCTTGACAGGCTTCACAAACACTCTTCATTCTGCCTGGAGTCCATCTTTTTTGCTTTATTCTACCACCATCCCACTCCCTTCATGTAGCAAGTGCCTACTCATTCTTTGGGTCTTAGGGAAGATGTCTTTAACATCTCCAGAAAAAAAAAATAAAGTAGTTACTATAGCTTTATTCTGTATGTTAAAGTGAAATTTAAACAAAATAGAATGTCTGCAAATGTATACTACAATGTCTGAAATAAAAGTATACTAGATGGGATTACCTGCAGATTATACATTGCAAAGGAAGAGGCTACTGAAAAAGAGAACAGGAAGTCAGCAAGGGGTTGGAATACTTGAACAACGCTGACCACGAGCCTGACCAAGCTGGACCTTACAGAACAAACCACATAACCACAGAATATACCTTCTTTTCAAGGGTGCACAGAACATTTACAAGAGAAACCACATTCTGGGCCGTAAAACTAGTCAACAAATTTAAAAGACTTCAAGGCATATGAAATATGGAACAATAGTAGAATTAAATTAGAAATCAGAACAGATAGCATTGTGGAACGTCTCCCAAATATTTGAAAACTAAATAACACATGACTTCAAAGGAGAAATAAAAAGGAAATTAGAAACTATTTTGAACTGAATAAATGTGAAACATAGCATATTAAATTTTGTGGAAAAGCACTAAAGCAGTACTTAAGGGAAATTTTTTGTACTAAATGCATATATTGGATTGGAAAAGAAGAAATGGCTTCCACTTCCACTTAAAGAAACAAAGAAAGGTAGAACAAATGAAATCCAGCGTAAGCAGAAGAAAAGAAATAATAAAGATCAGAAAAAAATCAGTGAAATAAAGAGCAGAAAAAGCATATAAAAATTAATGAAGAGGTGGGCCACGGTGGCTCAGTGGCAGAATTCTCACCTGCCACGCCTGAGACCCAGGTTCGATTGCCCATGCAAAAAAAAAAAAAAAATTAATGAAGAAAGCTGATTTTTAAAAAGATTATCAAAAAAATTTGATAGCTTCTAGACAGAATGATCAGGGAAGGAGAGAAGACACAAATTACGAATATAAAGAACGAGGGTGATGACACCACTACAGGTTCTACAGGTATTGAAAGTGTGATATGGGAAGATGTTGAACAATGAATTTCACGACTTAGAAGAAATGAATAATTCCTTGAATTATGCAAACTAACAAAGCTCACTAAGAAAAAATATATAATCTGAATAGCCCTATTAGATATTGAATTCATTGAATTTTAAACTAATTAAATCCTTCCACAAAGAACACTGAAGTTCCATGTGATGTCATTGATGGATTCTAGCAAACTTGTAAGGAAGAAATACTACCAGTTCCACATAATGTTTTTCAATAACTGAAGAGGATGGCATAGTTCCCAGCTCATCCTACGAGACTAGTATGACCCTGGTACCAGCTCTACACACAGACATTGCAAGAAAAGGGAGCTACAGACCAATATCTCTCCTGGATGAGAATCCAAAAATTATTTTAATTTTTTAGCAAGCCAAAGCCAACAAAATACAAAACCAAAATACACATGATCGAGTGGGATTTACGCCAGGCATACAAGGTTGAGTTATTATGTAAAAATAATCAATGTAATTCACTATATTAACAAAGTAGAAAAATAAGTTAATAAATAAAACCATATGGGGTGGTGTGACGGTGGCTCAGTAGGCAGAATTCTCGCCTATAAAGCTGGAGACTGGGTTCTATTCCCAGTATCTGCTCTTGTAAGAAAAAAAATATATACATATATACATATGTATATATATAAAATCATCTCAATAGACATGGTAAAGGCATTGAAAAAAATCCAACATCCACTGCTGTCAGCACATGTAGAGTAGAAGAGAATTCCCTCATCCTGGCAAAGGGCATCAACAAGAAACCTACGCCGATTTCCTGCTTAATGGGGAAAGAATGTTTTTCCTCCTAAGATCAGGAACAAAGATGTTCAACCTCACCCCTTCAATTCAACACTGTACTGGAAGTTCTGACAAGAACTATAAGGCAAGAATTTTTTAATGAAAGGCATCCCAACTGGAAAGGAAAAAGTGAAATTGTCCTTTTGCAGATCACATAATTGTTTATGTAAAAAAAATCCAATGGGTTCAACAAAATTGTTGCTAGAGCTAATGCATGAATTCAGCAATGTTTTAGGATGCAATGTCAATATATAAAAGTCAATTGTATTTCTATGTACCATCAATAAACCACTGGCAATTACAACTAAATTACCATTTATAATGACAATAATCAATGTGAAATACTTAGAGATAAATCTGAAAAAAAAAGATGTGAAAGTTCTGTACACTGAAAAATACAAAACATTGATGAGAGAAATTAAAGAATACCTAAAAAATAGGTGTGTCTTTTACATGGGTCAGAAGACTGGATTTTGTTAAAATGTCCATTCTCCCCAAATCTGTCTATAGATAATCAAACCCCAGTAGTTTTTTAATAAAAATTTACAATTTGATTCTGAAATTCATATGAAATGCAAAAAACCTAGAGTGGCCAAAGCAACTTTGAAAATGAAAAACAGTGTTGCACAACTTACACTACCTAATTCAATGTGAATAACCAGAGGACTCTCAGAGACCAGAAAGCTGAATGTTTTCTCAGATATTAAATTACATCTGTGTGGAGCCGGATGGAAAGTAGACCAGTGGGCCAGGTTTACTGGGGTTTGCTCAGTCTAAAGGGGGTGCCAAAATATTAACAGAATAAATGTTTTCACCCATTAACTCATCTTCCTGGTGCTTTATAACTTGCGTGTTTCCCCCAAGCATACAGCACCCTGTGGGGAAGTAATGGTAGAAAAAATAATAATACATACAAATAATAGGAGAAACGATCAGAGAAGACAGTGCTCAGGTTGGAGAAAAGTGGAAACAAGCACACTCCCTTGCTGCTGCCACCTGTGCTCTGTCTGCTGCCTGCTCCCCTGAGCCGCCTCTGTGCCTCCCGGCCACGTCCCAAGACTGCTAGGGTCTCAAGGTAAGGAGAACTCAGGGCCACTTAGCGCTGATTACCAGGGTTGAAGCTATATCTGAATTCTAATACCTAAAAGCAAAAACATTTAACATCTTTTAAGACATGCTGCAATGTGGATGAGCCTTGAAGAATTCATTCTGGGCAAACAAAGGCAGATTTAAAAAGACAGATTACTGTATGACTCCACCCTACAAAATACCTAGAATATGCAAGTTCATGAACAGACAGGAGAGTGTAGAGGTTGGGGCCTGGGGCTAGGGGGGTCATTGCTTAAGGGGTACAGAGTTTCGGTTTGGGATGATAAAGGATGGTGGCGACGGTAGCACAACACTGCAAATGTCAATAATGTCATTGAACTGTACACACCAAAGGATTAAAATGGGAAATGTTCTGATGTATATATATTACCAAAATAATATTTTAAAAACTGAATGTAACTCCAAATACCCCTAACGAGTGGGATAGAAAGATCAAAGGTGATGGTGGAGTTACACAGGAAAGATAGGTTTAACAAATGAATATGAGTGCTGAATCATTAAATTGGTATCTCTTTTAGTCTCCAGTATCTTAGAGCAGCTAGAAGTAAAAACCTAAAATTATGGCATTGTAATCCATACGAAACTCTGAAATCTGTTCTACAGCTAACTTGTGCTGTGCTTTGAAATGTATTGCTTTTTTTTGTATGTATCATATTTTACAAAAAAGGAAAAATTCAATACAATAAAAAAAAAATTTGTTCCTTCTCGACTCCTACATTCTGGAGCAGCTAGAAGGAACAATCTGAGAGTTTGGTATGGTAACCCATGACAAACTCTAGGATCTGTCCTGTAATTGCTTGTTGAAGAGTGCTTTGGAACTATTGCTTTTTTCTTTCCTTGCTTTGTATATGTAATATTACAGAATAAAAAAAGTTTAAAAAATGAAAAAAACCTGAATGTATTATTTCCACAATTATCCTGTAAGTTTGAAATTATTTCAAAATAAAAAGTAAATTATTATCCCCCCCAAAAAAAACCTGGAGAAAGTTTTATTGGCAAGAGCCCAGGAAGAAATCATAGCAGACCTTGAGCAGAGCTTAAGTGCAGGTCTGGGTGTGGGAGGGGGAGGAGCTACGGGCCCAGGGCCAGTGCCCTCCAGTGGGACAGAGACTGGAACCCTTGGCTGAGACTTGGTGGCAAACCCTGCTGTGCCTCGGGGCATGTAACTGGCTGAGGTCATGATTCAGCGTTTGGAAATTGGAGGGTAATAGCTGTGCTGACCCCAATGGACTGTGAAAAGTATCAAAGGAGATGAATCATATGGAGCAATCATAGCCAGCATTTGATAAGCATTCAAAAAATATTAACATCTCATGTTTCATATCTATGCAACAGAAAAATCGTGGAAGGAAACAAAACTCCAAATAATGAAAATGTTATGTTCTGTATATTTAATATATCTTCATATGGATAGAAAATCAGTTTCTCCCAGCCCCACTAAAGAAATGTTAATCGAATATTTGAAGAGTGTACAACCAATTTGCTAGCCTTCAGGGGATACACACATGACCTGCCTGATCCTAAATGCACTTAATACAGCTCACTGAGAAAATGAATAAGTGATAGAGAAAGCTGACCAACAGGGAAAATAATTTGCCAAGACAAAATGTAGTTAGAGCCACTTTGGACAGTACGTCAGCACCGCCTAGCAAATCTCCAGCAGGCCAAGTCCTTTTACCCACTGAACCTGACTAACATGCAGCAAAAACAGCACATGTTCCACTGTCGCAGCGCTTTCACGTCAACTCTCACTTGTTTATGGCAGATAATCTTTTGGGGCCAAGGGTGCCAGGCCCGGTAATCCAAAAAAACTGCCATGATATATTTTCTGACCTCTGGAAATATCTTCTAAGACAAGCCTCATGAGACAAGCTGGAGAAACAAATGGACCACATTACTCTGTCGCTGGCTGCAGGCTGAGCCCCCGCCCCACGCTGACTCGCCATGCCCTGGCTTGTTTCAAAGGCTGGGATGCAGGGACACTTCCACCACCCCCTGGCCATGTGATCTTATACCAAGAGCGACCTCTCTGAGTTTCAGATTTCTCACCTGTCAAACCTGGAAAATAAATTTCCCTTTCGCATGTGAGGCTTAACTAAAACGGTGTGTGTGAAAGTGTAGAGCGCTTTTAAGGGTTACTTATTCTACAGAGAGAACAAGCCCTTTCCTCCACCTTATCCTCCAGTGCCCACACCCACATGTGAAAAAAACACCCTTGCCCCACCACCACTTCACCAGGCTGTGAATTTCTTTCTCCACCACCCACTTGACTAGTCTCCTGCCACCACTGGAGGAGTCGGAAGCAACTGGTATTGTGCCTCCTTTCCAGGGTTCTGGTCAGTAATGTAACACTCCGGAGAACTAATCACGAAATGGCATCCAGAGCTTCAGTTCCATGAATCTGGGAAAGATTCCCATGATGCCCAAAGCAGAACACTCTGAAACAAAGACAGCAGCAATACTGGAGACCTGAGGTCCCCGTGAGACTTCCTGTTTCCTGCCCACCGAAGGGAAGACTCGAGGTTCCCAGAGCCTGACCTGGCCATGCCTAGGTGCAATGGCCACGGCCAGCTGGGAGAGGAATGTAGAGGGAGAGCCACAGGGTTGGCCACAGAGTGTCCACGTCTCACATCGGCAAGGCCCATGCCTCGGTTATTTTAAGGGTGTGGCTGACTCATCTCGTCTCTCCCCTCTGACCCCTCTATGCCTAAGAATTCCACCTGGCAGGATGGGTGTGGGCCTGGCTACTAGAACAGAGAAGCCCTGCAGATTAGCACTGCCCATTGACCTTGAGTTCCAGGAAACTTGAAGCCCCGTTCATTCAGTGTAAATATTTGAAAACAAAATCTTCAAATCCAAATTTCAAATTTCCACCCTGTGGATGAAAGATAGTATTTCCAACTCAGATTTCCTGTCTAAGAGTCATAAGTATTAAGAAATTGAGCCTCCTCCACCTTTGCCAATGGCTTTCCCTTTAAATGAGTTGCTTAATTAATGTTTTCTAGGGGGAGGAACAAGAGTTAAGTGGAGGTTTGGATTTTCTGTTTGGTGAGGGCATGTTTATTGGTTATTTTTCTCTTTGGAGCAATGAAAATTGTCTAAAATTGAGAATGTTGATGATAGCACAACTAAGTGAGGATAATGTGAGACATAGATTGTTGACTTTGGACAGTATCCACAATGCCCAATGGATGGAGGTGGCTGAAGTATACTGTGGCAGTTAGATTCAGTTGTCAACTTGGCCAGGTGAAGGCACCTAGTTCTGTTGCTGTGGACACCAGCCAATGGTGCGTGAACGTCATCTGTTGCTCATTACATCTGCAGTCGGCTAGGAGGTGTTCCTGCTGCAATGAATGATGTTTGACTTAATTGGCTGTGCTTAAATGAGAGCCCAATGTAGCACAGCCCAAGAAGCTCAGCATACCTCATCTCAGCATTCGCAGCTCAGCCCAGGCCTTTGGAGATGCAGAAAGAAAACACCCTGGGGAAGGTTGTTGGAACCCAGAAGCCTGGAAAGAAGGCCAGCAGAGATTACCCTGAGCCTTCCCACATAAGAAAGAATCTCAGATGAAAGTTAGCTGCCTTTCCTCTGAAGAACTAACAAAATAAATCCCCTTTTATTAAAAGCCAATCCTTCTCTGATGTGTTGCATTCCGGCAGCTAGCAAACTAGAACAGATACACTGACTGAGAAGTAGAATGGCAAACTGTGCTGTATAGATATGATGGAATATGTGCAGCTACAGAGGGGAAAGAAGCTGTGAGATGAATGAACCTGGGGGACATGATGTGATACAAAAAAAGGCAAAAACAAGGAGAAAATATTATATGGTCTTATTTAGAAAACATTTATAAGAAAACTGGGACCTAGATTGTAAGCTCTTATAGCAGTCACATTTAGTCTGAAGCTGTAATTGTTATTTCTAGGTTTTGAGAGGCTGTGCTATCTATGTATAGCCTAGTATTTCCCTGGAGCTTTGGGTACCTGTGTGACATCTGAGACTCAGAGTAGGAGTTCCACAGGTCTGAAAGTCAGCATTGTCCCATACAACAACTGTTAATGAAACTGAAAGAGAGATCAGTCTTCATTTAGAGATAAAAATGAAGCTTATCAGGTCGGGACTAAAGTAGGTCTGAATCCAGTAATTGGAAGACATTGTCTGTATTTTAGAACTTCACATATTCTGTGAGACCAAAGGAAGAGAGGTTTATTTTGTTCAAAATCTAAATTTTCTGTAGCACATAATCTAACTCAAACTATATGGACAGATCATGTAAACAACCCAAATGCATGTTGCCCAGAATGGGATTGAGAGTTTGTAATTCTGTAGAGCTTAACGTTAACACCTGCATGTTGGGGCCCAGGTCAGGTTTTTCATGCAGCAGGCCTCTGACTGCTGGAAAGACCACCTCAGAGTAACCTTGGAGGTACGGCCCCTTGGTCTCCAGTGGGATGAGGTCCAACCTGGGATGTGCCTTATCTTATCTGGCCTCACAGTGGGAAAGTTCTGCTCTGCAGTTTCAAGCAAGCTAATTAACGTTCACTCTGTTCTCAAGAAAATTCTGCATCCCTATTCATTATGTCAAGCACCTCCTTATGTACTGCACTGCCTTATCTAGATTTCTGCTGTTGAACAGTATGAAATAAACTTGTGCTGGCTTCTCGTGGTCATCGTCATTGTCTTCAGTCAGGCAATGACCCACCCAGCCCCGCTTTCTCTTAAACTCTGTGTTGTGTTTTTTCTCAATCTCCCACTGCCCCTTCTGACCCTGTTTGAACAAAATTCAGAGGTCTGCTGCATGAAAAACCTGACCTGGGCCCCAACATACAGATGTTACGTTAAGCTCTACAGAATTACAAACTCTCAATCCCAATCTGGGCAACATTCATTTGGGTTGTTTACATGATCTGTCCATACAGTTTGAGTTAGATTATGTGCTACAGAGAGACTTGGCACCTGCATATATTCCAGACTATGTCGAGCAGATAATTTAAAAGTATTTTCAAAGTCCCTTGAGGGCCAGCAAAAGAAATATGGAACTATTGCATTTTACCACCACGGAAATCCTGGATACTGTCTCAAATATTTGAGATTCCAAAGTCAATAGGCCAAGCCCTTGATCTTGAGGCTTGCTCTCATGAAACTTATTTCTGTAGTGGAGAAGCTAAGCCTACATTAAGTTTTGCCTAAGAGTTACTTCTAGAGGAACTCTTCTGTTGCTCAGACATTGTCTCTTTCTCTAAGCCCAACCCTGCAAGTGAAATCATTACCCTCCATCCTATGTGGGACATGGCATCCAGGGGTGAAAGTCTCCCTGGCAACATGGGAGAAGATACCCAGGGATGAGCCTGCCCTTGGCACCTTGGGATCAACAATGCCTTCCTGACCAAAAAGGGGAAAAGAATTTTAAAATAAGGCATTGGTGGCTGAGAGAGTTCAAATAGAGTCAAGAGTCATTCAGGGGGCTACTCTTATGCAAATTCAGCTAAATATTGCTATTTACCATGGTTTGCCAAACTCCAACCATAACAATTCTTCTCAACCCTAAAGAACACTTAGGGCTCTATCTGAGATTCTACAAAAGTTTCATGCACTCTGCACTGGCTTGAAAGGATTACATGCCATAGAAAAGCCATATTTTAATCCTGATCTTTCTTGTGAAAGCAACCATTTCTTCTAATCCTTATTCAGCACTGCAGTTTAGATGATTGATTGGATTATATCCACAGAGGTGTGGCTCACCCAATTGTGGGTTTTAACCTTTGATCAGATGGAAATGTGACTTCACCCATTCCAGGTGGGTCTTGATTAATTTACTGGAATCCTTTAAACATTTTTGTAAAAAAACTTGAGAGCCACGACAGAGCCACAAGAACCATGAGAGCCCACACAGCCAGAGACCTTTGGAGATGAAGAAAGAAAACACCCCTGGGGGAGCTTCATGAAACACGAAGCCTCAGGAGGAAACTAGCAGACTTTACCATGGGCCCTTCCAGTTGAGAGAGAAACCCTGATCATCATCATTCCTCTCTAACCAGGGAATCTTTCCCTCGATGCCTTAGATGGAACATTTCTATAACTTTGCTCTAATTTGGACATTTTCACAGCTTTAAAACTGTAAACTTGCAACTTAATAAGTTCCCCCCCTTTTTAAAAGCTGCTCCATTTCTGGTATATCGCATTCCAGCAGCTAGCACACTCTGATTATTTTCCAGGACCTACTCCAAATGGTTCTTAGGCCAGATAAATCCTGAAACCCAGAGGGGCCAGCTTCTCCAAGAACATCAACTAGATCCTTCTGCCTATCTCATTTTATCAACAGCCTTTTCCAAAATGAAAAAATTAGAATACGCATAGCCCAAATACCCCTAAATATTGGGAGAAGGATCAAAGGATAAGGAGGAGTTATAAAAGAGAAGATAGGATTTAGCAAATGAGTATGAATGCTGAATCATTATATTGATATTTCTTTTAAGTCTCCAGTGTTTAGGAATACCAAGGAGGAAAAACCTAAAATTGGGGAACTGAAACCCATATCAAACTCTGAAATCTGTTGTATAACTACTTGTTACAATGTACTTTGAAATTTATTGCTTCTTTTATATCACAATTAAAAAATGTTTAAAAAATATTTTCTTATTACAAAATTGAGAAGAAAAAATTCAGTTGCCTACCTTTCAGCTTATTAAATGATTGAAGTACCTCTTTCCTATTTTAATTACAGAGGAAGCTTTTTATTTCCCCATTTCTACTCCTCCCCTTTCTACTTCACTAAGCCTCTTTCTTAAGAGCACCTCTTACTAGGAACTGATCACTGAGCAATCAGGCTGTCTTCACACTTTTGGTGCTGGGTAATATTTTGTTGAAAGATCCTGCAAACACATCAAGCTACTGCCCCAAAGTCTGGGCAATAAAGATATAATTTTATCATGCTCTCCAGAGGTGATCACTGGTGTCATTAAACATAATAAAAATTAATGCTAGCCAGAAACTCAGTGCAGACCGGATCACATTACACATGTCAATAATGCAAGGCTCTCATCTGGGGACCACGTGGAGCCCTCCAGCAATGGTAGCTGTCAGATGCAACCCTGAGCACAGAAAGTTCCCTTTCCGTGTGCCAGCATGGAAGACTACAATAAAATTATAGTATGAGAGCACATTCCAGATTTTTCCTGAACTATGAATTCAAAAACATTTGAGATGTAGTAATGTAAATATCTTTCTGAGCTTAACTTCTCTAGCTCCATATTCTTTTTTTTTTTTGTATGCTGTATGGTGGGGGTCACGTTTCATTCTTTTTCCATGTGAGTATCCTCTTATTGCAGCACCATATGTTGAATTTGTTTGTTTGATTTTTTGTTCATTTGTTTGGGAAGTACATGGGCCGGGAATTGAACCTGGGTCTCCGCATGGCAGGTGAGAATTCTGCCACTGAACTACCCTTGTGCCCCCCACATTCTATTTTTAAAAGAAAAAATTTAAAAAGCATATGTAGTGTATTAGTTTCCTGAGGCAGCTGTAACCAAGAATTCCAAACTAGGTGGTTCTATATCCAGGTGTAGATCAGGATATAAGATGCACAATTCAAAAGAATACTCCAGGAATACCCCCAAACATATTCTCTCATGTTTCTTGAAGCCAAAAGGTCAAAATCAAGGTGTCTTCAACAGGGCTGCCTTCCCTCCAAAGCCTCTAGGGTAGGGTCCTTCCCGGCCCCTCCCAGACTTTGGTGGCTGCAGCGGTTCCTTGGCTTGTGACAGCACAAGCTCTGCTTCCTTATCACAGGGCTCTCCCCCTGCCTGCTTCCCTGTGTTCAAACGTGCCTCTTTTTTAATAGGACCCCAGTCATGCTGGATTGACTATTTACATCTGCAAAGACTCTATTTACAAATAAGTTCACATCCCAGGTAGGAAGTGGACCTGAATTTGAGGGACGATGCCTCCAGTGCATGTGGTCTACATCCTGATGTCAGGGCTCAATCAAATGACCCTCAATATTCAGGGTCATAAATGAACACAGATTTGTATTCCTTGAGGCAGAGTGGACATCAGCGTGGAGAATGGCTTCCAGCGAAACTGGCTGCAAGTGTTCTGTCCAACAAGAGGACGAGCCTGAGGAGCAGGCTGGCCAAGGCCAGTTTGACTCGAGTTGGCCTATTATAGCGAATTGAAAGCTCCTTATACCAGCCAAGTTGGGAAAAGATGATGACACAGGCAGTGTGTGCCATTACTCAACTGAGAGGCAGGCTAAGTGTACTGCAATGCTGTTGTCTGAAACTGGATTCTGCATGGGAGCTTAAGGTAACAACGTCTTTAAAATCTGATGGGGGTGGTGGTGGTGCATGGCTGGCTCAGTGGTAGAATGCTAACCTTCCATGAAGGAGACCCAGGTTTGATTCCAGGACCATGCACCCCCATTCCAAAAAAAAAAAATCTGGTGAACTTCCATGAAAAGGTGCTAATATCTGCTTGGAGAAAATGAACCTTGATGCTTGCTACAGACATCCATGAAAAACTAATTCAAAATGGACCATATACCTAATGGACAGATCAAACAATAAAGCTTCCAGACTAAAACATTGAGAATATCTTAATGACCGTGAGGTAGGCAAAGATTTCTCAAACAGGATATAAGATGCACGATTCAAAAGAAATAAACCAATCAATTGTACATCAAACTTTAAAACTTCTTCAAAAGCCAAAATTAAGAAAGAAAAAAGGCAGACCACAGACTGAAAGAAGATATTCTCAAAGAATATATCTAATAAGGGAGCCATATGTGCAGTATATCTTTAAAAACAATCACAAATCTCTCAGGAAAAATGACAAGAGACCCTGCTAAAAATGGCCTAAATCTGTTTTAACCACAATTACTCACTACTGCACACTAGAATGGCTAAAATTAAAGTGACTGGTCTTATAATGGAAAATATTAAGGACGTGGAAGAATTAGACACTGCTGGCCAAAATAGAAGATAGTATAACCACTTTGGAAAATAGCTTAGAGTTTCTTATAACTTTAAATATATACTTATATAGGACCCTCACTTAGCAATTTCACCCCTGGGTATTTATCAAAGAGAAATGAAAATATATGTTTATACAAAAGCACACAAATATCATAAAAGCTTTATTCAGCAGTGGTTCATAATAGTAGAAAACCTGGAAATAATTCAAATATCCACCAACAGATGAACTGATAAAATGGGATATATCTGTACAGTAGAATGCCACTCCACAATAAAATGAAATGAGATGTATGTATATATCAACATATATGAATCTCAGAAACATCATACCAAGGGAAACCAGACACAAAAGAATGCATACTGTGAGATTCTCATTCTATAAAATTCTGGAATGGGCAAAACTCATCTAAACTGACAGAAAGCAGACCAGTGTTTGTGGGTGGGGAAACTGCTGCAAAAAGACATGAGGAAACTTTTGGGGGTGATGGAAATGTTATGTATCTGAATTATGCTGCAGTTACAAAGGTGTATATATTTGCCAAAATTCATCAATTGTACACTTAAAATGAGTGGACTTTATTATATGTAAATTTTGTCTCAGTATGGCTGATTTTTATCTTTTTTTAATGGGCCTGTGATTGGAACAGACCCTTAATGGAAGAGAAGTTCCATAATGGCCAATGAGCCTATGAAAATGTGTCGAACATCATTATTCATTGGGGAAATGCAAGTTAAAGTGATAATGAAAAACCTCTACATGTCTGCCAGAATGACCAAAATTTAAGACCATGATGAGTTTAGGTGAGGATGTGCAGCAATTGGCATGTTCAGCCATTGCTGTTGGGGTGCAAAATGGGCACAAGTACCTTGAAAAGCCATTTGGAAATTTCTACTAAAACTAGACCTTGCCTGCTCTGTAAACCAGCACTCCCACCCCTGGGCACACACCCAAGAAAAATGAGCGCCGATGTTCACCAAAAAAACATGGACAGGCATGTTCACGGCGCAAAGCAAACCAATAGAAAAATGAGCCAATAAATTCTGTTATATCCATTGTACAATGGATTGCTATAAAGCAATAAAAATCCTAAAAAACTTGAGATGGCTCCATTTAGCTCAAGGAGAGGAAAAACTAATTATAATAATGATGGAAGTCAAATAGTGGTCACCCCTAGAGGCTGGACAGCCTGGGTAGGGGCTCAAGAGAACCTTCTGGGATGCTGGAACTGTGTTATATGTTGAACTGGATGGGGTTAAGATTAGGGCACTTTACACACTTTACCATATTGATATGATATATCATTTAAAAAAATCCAGTGGGGCCTGTAAATACTCAGGTGTCTTCTACTGAGGTAGAGACATCATTGTTGATGGTGGCAAAGGAAAATCTCTATTTGTTTACCAAAGAAACACACAACACAGAGATACAGAATAAAAATGACTTACTTCTTTCATTAAACAAAATAAACTCTAAAAGTTTACCTCAAATTCAAGTGGAGAAACAGAAGTAATATTTGAACTCCAAAGTTCCTTGCAGCGATCGAAGTTGTTCTAGAGTTTCTTATTGAAATCATGTTGTTCCACGGTGCCCTGCAGCACTCCTTCTTTATTCAATTCCGTTGATAGGTTTAGTACATTCTCCTCAAGGTGACTTGGCTCAAAATAGCTGGCTTCTCCCTAGAGAGGTGAAAGATCACTTGTAAGCAAAAGCTGACAGGTGTGAGTAGCAATTTTAAGCTATCAGCAGAGCATGGCTATTTGGGAATTTGATCTCAGACCTTGTTAAAAAGCTGACAGTGCCCGAGAAGGAATACAGATCGGGAGAGAACAGATCTCTGCTGATCGAGAGAACCAAAGCAAGAAAGAGCTGGTGAGTCCTGTCTCTCCAAAGAGAAATGCAGATGGTGCAGCCTGCGGACACTACTGCTGGTGAGCAGACAGCTCGTCCAGACTCCACCTCGGGGCAGTTCTTCCCTCTCGTAGAAACCCTTTCACAAAATTCTCAGTCAGCCTCTTCTGGGAACTCTGGAGTTAAAAACACAAGCAATAAGAGCCTGCCGCATGCTAAGCACTCAGAAAATGCTTGTTGGCAAGATGCGAACAGGGCAGACTCTCAGATTTGTCCTGTGTTATGGATGGAGGCAAGTGGGAGGAAATGATGCAGGAAGAGATAAACAGAAAGTGGCAAGGACCCTTGGATTTTTCATCAAGGACAAAATAATAATCACTGAAGTGACAGTTTTCTAGATTCATGCTGGTACTTTAGCACAGGACTTTTGTGGAATTTGTAATGTTTTTTCCAAAAATAAAATGGCAGAGCTCCTAAATTAGGATTTCTTTTGGTTCTTCCCAGGAAATGTATAATCTTAACTCTACCATATCCAGTTTATGAAGGATTGAACGACACTTTTCTCTCAAGATGCCAGGATTCAAATGGCAGCTGTGGTGAGTGCTCAAGGAGTAGGGGTGATTAAGATGTACTGGCAACTTACTGCTTGAAAAAAATTCTATACCAAAAAGGAAGACACCCTGGATGGAGATATTTTCATTATAGAAACAAGATACTATAGTGGTCTCTGACTTCTTGCAAGAGATGAGCAAAACTGCATTTGCTATTCCTTTTATTTAAGCAACCATAGCATTTCAGAGAGTAAATGGTCTACAAAAAAAACCCTGTCTTTTATGCTGGAGGAACTGACATTTGTAAAGTAAAATTTGTTCTGTGTTACTGGGTTAGTGATTTCAAGTACATAATTGCATATATATTGCATATTACATACTATAAAATATTACCAAATACCTTTTGCCATGGCCAATTCTTTAAGCAATACTTACCCTCAAGAAGAATTTTAATCCTGAGTTCCTTTTTTTTAACATTATAAAATAAATTCTTTGAATGGTGGAGGGGAGGCATCCGATTGTGCCATGTTTGGTTTGGCTGTGAAATAACCTCTGCCCTCAACTCAGATTTGCTTGTAAATGGAGACACATTGTAGAAAGGAAGGCCTTTGTCAGTAAAGAAATTCCTGGTGGGGACAGAAGATGACAGCCACTGAAGATTCTACTCTTTTGGGACCAGGGTCCAGAAGTTGAGTATAGTATGAGGTCTCTGGAAGGAAACCAAGGGATATTTTTGGATATTCCTATATAGTCCCCCTTTTCTATAAGAATCCCCTCCAGAGAGCCATTCACATTGCAAAGAAACATTTGCAGCCTTTTCCTGATACTAGCCCATTTCTCCAATGAACAAACCTCGAATGAGATTTGTGAGCTGAAATCTACTTGCCCTTTTTTTCCTCTCATGGCCTCAGCTCTGCTGCCTGGAGTAACATTGAACAGATCTTGTTTTTCTGTACATAATTGCCCCTCAAGTGTTCGAAGGCAGCTAATGCTTCTCCCCTTAAAGCTTCTATCGGTCAAAGGTCCCTAGTTCTTTGAACTGTTTCTTGAAGAACACTTGTCCCGTTCTTGGTCATCTTTTCCTGAAAGCTTTCAATTTGTCAGTGTTCAAATTAAATTGCTATGTCCAAAATTGAAAGCAATATTCCAGCTGTCCTCAGGCCAGTGCAAAATCCGGTGGGATTTTTACTTTCCATGATTTGGAGGCTGCCATTATTTTCATTCAGTTGGGAAATTTTTGGTTGCGGCAAATTCTTCGGATTGTTGGCCTGTGTAATGGACAAGCCCTGCCCTCATATCTTTTTCCTGTGAACTCCTGCCACACCGCATCTCCCTATGCCCCACTTAGGCTGTGGATTTTTTGAAGCTAAATACAAAAGAGAACATTGGGGGCCTGCCAATCTGTCCACCCTGCCAAGGTCATTTTGAATCCTGATTTAATCATCAATCATATTCACTCCCTGTTCCAGTTTTCTGTCATCTCCAGATTTGATAAGCATGTCTTCTACATCTTAATCAAATCACTGATAAAAATGCCAAATGGTACTGAAGTCTGGAACTCGCTTACCTCTTGAGAGATTTCTCTTTAGGCTCATAAGCCTTTGTACCAAATATTTTTGCACACCTACTATGTACCACAAGACATGTCAAATTCAAAAGAAGCAAATTAAGAAAAGAGGTAATTTATTTATAATTTTGGAGAACTTCTTCATTTAAAAGATCTTACAGTACCATTGATACTTTCATGGTAAGGATATTTAAGCAACAATCCTTCTATGAAAACTTAATATTGCAAGAATATCATATAACATTTGTTCAAACTCCTATGTTCCCAGGACATACTAGGTCTCCGGTAGCTCTCTATGCCTAGTAGTATCACCAAAAGAGAAAGCAAAATCAGTTTGACCAACCTTATCCTGGTCAAACTGCTTCGACACTTAAATACCATCATCTTCTCCTTAAATGGAGCATTGAAACTAAACTAGGACTAGGAACTAGCTACATGGCCTTG
>PVIY010004731.1:0-100163 GCA_004026745.1 Myrmecophaga tridactyla
AAAAAAAAAAAAAAAAAAAAAAAAAAAAAAAAAAATTCTGTAAATCATTATACTTATCACAATTGCACAGACGCACTCTATTCCAGCATATTCATAAATCAAAGATCTGGCTAAAAGCCTATGCATTAAACACATGTACGAATACATATAGTGCTAAACTATAGGCTTCAACTAACAAACATATACTTCGATAATAAAAATTGTATGATCCTCAAAAGAGTTACTCTTGCTGTTTTAACAAACACCATTGTTTTGAAGAGTTTCACCTACTTAATCCAATCAGATTAATGCCCTCCCCAATGTTAAGTCGCAAGAAGTCTCAGGACATATATCCACTCAAGCCACAATTTTTTTCTTCTTAGGAAAGAATTAGATATATCCCATTGTAAAATACCCAACACATTCCTCAAGGAATTTGATGTGTAAAAACAAAAAAGAAAATAAAGTTTAAAAATACCAATAGAAATTTTTGTTGGGGAATATTTCTTAACCATAACACAAATCGAAGACACCATGATGAAGGACTTAAAATTATATTTTTGTACACATTAGTGGCTTACTTAGCAAAAATTTTCAATTGTAATGTTCACGATAAACTTGTAAAACAATTATTTGCAAAGTATTATGCAGATATCTAAATTTTCTTAAAAAACAGAGAAATTGGAGGGTTAAGTTTGACAGTAGGGACACCCATGTTAAAAGATTACCCTATATACAACTCCACATGAAAGATAAATTATTACAATGGTATATTTGAATGCAAATATATATAACTTATACTCACACACACACACATATACATCTATATACAAAATGAGAACTTATGAGTAACCAATAATTTACTTGTGATTCTTTGAAATTTAGGGCTTTCTTGGAAGCATATTGGTAAGAACCATTAAAGCTATTAAGCAAGCAAGTAACATGGTGAAATTTTTAGTTCAGAAAGACTCACCTTCCAGTATGGAAATTTGACCAAACCCAAGAGGACAAAACAGATCTTCCATTGTGTGTATTGTATATATATATATATAATGGAATAAGTATCCTACATAACAGGATGGATGAGGTGACCCAGTTCCTACACTGGGGGAAGAAGGTGACAGGAAAATGGTGCTATGAAATACCTGGAAAGAAATTATGAAAGGGATTATTTTGAAGTACCCATAGCTACAGACAACCAGAGAACACTGGGCCAAATTATGCCCAGTTGAATTGTTAATCTGCACAAGAGCATTTTTGATGGATTTGTGGGTGTTAGAGGAGTATTTATAACTAGTTAACATGCAATGAATATTTTTTTCCTAGGCACACTTCTTGCCTTTCTTTCACACTTTTATTCACTCTGTCATTTGGCTTTGCAGTGATTTATTTCATTAGTTAATTTTGGATGAATGCCTAAGCATGTTTAGCTCAACTATGCTGTTTTTCACCTTGAGAATTCATGCATACCCAGAAGATAAGCCTTCCCATTTGACTTTGCAACTTTTGTTTGCATGGGTGCTCATTTCTCAGTGCAACATAAATCTCAATCAAATTCTACCAGGACTGGATGGTAATGCCTAATGCAGATGCTGAAGATTTGCTAGCAGAATATGTGAAGCCATATTTTGCAATTTATCCACTATCATAGAAGAGGTTGAATTTTGGCTTTCGTTCATAAATTTTTCATTTCTTGATTTGTTCAGAATTCATGTGAGGAAAGAGCTTTGCTATTTATTTTGACTCCATTAGAGTTTTCCACCTGTGGAAAGAATTTACTTTGCAGAGCTTTTGGGATGGTGACAATGACAGATTGGCGCCTGCTTACATCAGCTCCCAGTAGCTTAATTTTACATTTTCAGGAATTTAGAAAGCTGAATGTTATATGCAGTTTTATTAAAATTAAATAATATAAATTTAATTATAAAAATAAAATACATATTAAAACATAATTTCTTAACAACTTTACTACATTTTTCTATTATCTGTGCTCTTATGATTACTTATCTCTTTCATATCTGTGTAGTGGAATGCTGTATCATGGTGTGCTATTGAACGTCATAGTGGGTATATTTATGCAATAAAAATCAGCAAACTCTAGGAATCAGGACTTGATTCATTGCTTTGTTGAATTACTAGACCTAAGGACATGTCAAATAAAAACAAATCTGGACTTAGATAAGGAGAAACTACTGCAGTAGGAAGGAAGTTCCAATTTTAGAAACAGATCAGTGTCACCAACTTAAACAGAACAATGTCTTACTTTTTAGGGAGAGGTAAGGAAGTGTTAAATGAAATAGAACAAATTAGAGTTTCTATGGCTAAAGGATTTAGAATGGAATTGGGAGGTCATTCTGGGGTTACCCTTATATGGTCTCAACCACATCTCAGAAACTGCCAAAATATGTAAAGCCTCAAGCAACAATGTTCCTCAAAAAACCAAGGACATCGGAACACCATAAGCAAACCCCAAGATAAAGAACTCAGTAAACCATTAATCTGAGGACATTTGTAGTACTCCAAATGCCCACCAACAACAACCAATTTATCAAATCTTCTTTACCTTTAAAAACTTGCCTAGAAGTGACAAGATGGGACACAATTTGGATTGCTACCTGAATCTGTGCTCCTTGAATTGCAATTCAAATATTCCAAATAAATGCTTCTGCTACCTTGCAGTTTAGTTTGCTGTTCCTCAGTTGATGATACATGGTGTCAGAAACAGGATCCGAAGTGGTCACAGATCTGACTCTAGACTCATCACTGGATTTGAGCATGGAATTGGCAAAAGCCCCTTGAGTTCTGTCATCTCACTGATAGCTTTGGGCTTCTGTTGATTAGTGCTTTATAGCATTTTTGTACCCTCTTTTTTGGTTGAGGTTCTAGCCTTTCTTTGGGTGTTCTGTGGCAAGGGGCAATTAGAACTTCAGTTCTTTTGGTTTGGGCTAGTACCAGCAGTCCAGTTTGCATATTTGAACTTCAGTTCTTTTGGTTTGGGTTCATGGCAGAAGTCCTTTTATGTTTGCCTTTTTTGGTATACAAGGCAAATTTCCTTGTCTGATAAGTACTCAAATGGGACTTTAAAAATTCCCACTTTGGTAGTGAACTCTTTTCAGTGGAGGGATGCCTCCTATGCTGGTTTGAAACTGTTATGTAACCCAGAAAAGCCATGTTTTTTTGTTTTGTTTTGTTTTGTTTACATCTAAGCCAATCTTGTGGAGGCAGACCCACTATTTAGGGTGTGACATTTTTATTAAGTTGTTTATATGGAGATGTGACCTACCCAAATTGTGGGTGGGACTTTTTGATTAGGTTGTTTCCATGGAGATGTGTCCCCACCCACTCAAGATGGGTATTAGTCTTCTTATTGGAGTCCTTTAAGAGGGAACCATTTTAGAGAAAAGCTTCAGAGGCACCACAGACACGTCTTTTAAGATGCAGGAAGAAAACACCCTTAGGGAAGCTGTTTGAAACCAGAAGCCAAAGGACCAGCAGATGCCAGTCTTGTGCCTTCCTAGATCAGCCTTTCTTGAATCAAGGTATCTTTCTCCGGGTGCCTTAGTTGGACATTTTTATGGCCTTAAAACTGTAAACTTGCAACTTAATAAATCCCCTTTATAAAAGCCAAGCCATTTCTGGTATATTGCTTTTTCAGTAGCATTAGCAAACTAAAATCCCTCCTTAACAATCAATTTGACTATTGTTCTGACTGTGACCAATCAAATAATTATTTTAAAATATTATCAATTCCTTTGGACATTTAACCACTATTAGATTGCCCACCACCTCTTGATGAGAAGCCAGGGCTTCTAAAGAATAAGACTCCAGTGAAAGGTTAAGGTGATCAAAGATGGGCTAGTTTGACACAGGGTCACCTGCCACCCTCAAGACAATATCTGTGCAATTAGAGACAGCTGGTTGTTTTTGTCAGATGACTAAAGCACAGGGTGTCCACTAGGTAAAACTAATGTCCCATGAAAAGCACACTGTAAAACATCATACTTGCCCCAGACCCAGCTAACTCCCCTCAGAGTTAGGCTTTAGAATTGTTCACAATCAGAATTAACTAAAAGAATGGGTTTCGATCCATCTGAGGAAGTAATGGTGCACTGCCATCTAGTACACCAGCTGCTTTCTTGGTCCTACTTTGTGTTTAAGTTTATCCTGTTGGACCTGGAACACTAGGGAAAATCTTAAATTATGATGGCTACAATATGGATTTTTTTTTTATTATTACATGGACAGACATTGGGAATCGAACCTGAGTCTCTGGCATGGCAGGTGAGAACTCTGCCACTGCGTCAACTTTGCCCACCCAATAGGAATTTGATATGATTAAATTGGTATATTTACAAGCTCTACTTAAAAATAGAGGCTCTAAGACTAAAATGTCCACACAGGATACTTATTTTAATTGGTACTTTGAAAGTTCCAAATGTATAACTAATTCTGAAATTGCCTCTCCTCAAGAAATAAATACTAGATTAACAAAGACTTATAAAGAGTTATCTAAGCACATTCTCAAGCTTGCAAAATGATCTGGACCTCCTCACTCTGACAGTTCCATTCTCCTTTAAACCCCTTCTGTCCTTGTCCTCTGTGTCTGAGCTGAGGCTTGACTCCCATTCTATAGTGATAAAATTTCCCAAATCCTACTGAAGACTCAGTTGGTTCTGAAAAAAATTCAATCTTATCATTTAAATAATGAGTCTGGAAACTCAGATATTTACCAATCTATTTACATGATCACTGGTGAAGATCATGCCAAAATCTAGGCAAAGCTAATTGGAAAGATCCCTTAAATGGCTTTTTACACTGAAGAGCTACTGACAAAACTGAAGCACTTAAGCTAGCTAAGGAATTTCGTAAGGTCATACCTGAAATTTTACCTCAAATTATTTATTAGAGGAAAATCCAACAACGTACCCAGAAACCCAGTGAGCTCATATACGAATATTATAATAGGCTTGAAAACACTTGTAAACAGGTCTTGGTTTTTGACCCTATTAACTCTGAAACTTTTATTCAATTTAATTCTACTTTTGTTAATAGCTTTTCAGAAGAACTAAGCACCACTTTAGAATGTAAACAACTAAATTGGGCCACCATGGAACCTAATGACTTACTAAATTTTACAGATCAATTAGATCACACCTTTGAAAACTCTGAGAAAACAAAATCCTCTCAAGGAAAACAGAAGTTAAACGAGGTCCAATAAACCATCTAGGAATTAGGGTTCAGGACATTGGTACTTGTAATTACTGTAAAGAACCTGGACTTTGTAAAAGACACCCCCTCAAAGTACCTAAGTACCTGAAAACAGTCTAATGGTTTTTGCCCACTATATTAGTTTACTAATGTTGCCAGAATGCAATATATCAGAAATGGAATGGCTTTATAGTGGGAATTTATTATGTTACAAATTTACAGATCTAAGGCCATGAAAGTGTCCAAATTAAGGCACCAACAAGAGGTTCCCTTCACTAAAGAAAGGTTGATACCATCCAGAACACCTCTGTCAGCTGGGAAGGCATGTGGCTGGCATCTGCTCGTCCTTGTTCCTGTTTCCATTGCCTCCAGGTCTGATACCAGTGGTTTCCTTTCTCTAAGCATTTGTGGGCATTCATTTAACTCTTCAGGGACACGACTCTGAGTTCTGGCTTGGTTCCCATCTCATGGGAAGGCACATGGCAATGACTGCTGGACTCTGCCTGTGTTTAGGCTTCTGGTCTCTCTGTGGGCACTCCAAGCATCTTCAAACTTCCATGTCTCTGTGAGCTCTGAAGCAACTGTTCTCCAAGTGTCTGCATCTGAGGTTTCTCCAAGATGTTTCTCCTTTTAGAGTTTTCTAGGAAACTAATGAAGGCCTACCTTGAATGGGTGGAGTCATATGTCCATCTAATCAAAAGGTCACACCTACAACTGAGCTTTTTATATCTCCAAGAGATAATTCTAATCAAAAGTTTTCACCTTACAGTACTGAATCAGGATTAAAAGAAACAGCTACCTCCACAAGATTGGATCTGGATTAAAACATGGCTTTTCTAAGGTACATAATAGCTTCAAACCAGCACACCCTCTAAGAAAGCAAAGTGGCTTTCAGTGTCACTCCTAGGGCTGATCTGGGGAAGAACAGAGGCTTTTCCAATTGTCTGATTGTCCAGCTGGAAACAGAAGCATATGAGCTTTAATGGAAACCAATGTCACCTTCTCTGTCTTAAATCTACTACGCTCTTTTACCTCTACCTTGGTGTATAGAAACAATTTAAATGCTGGGATCTCTAACAAACTTAAGAGTATCTTTATTTCTCTTAATTCCCTTTTAATTTTAAGGCATTCATCAATTTTTATTAGCCCCCTCTCTCCAGTTCATCTTCTGGTAAATATATTCATCTATTGGCTATGTTTCCCTAGAGAATCCTGGCTAGTACAGGTGGGATGCAGAATTTATTTAAAATATTTTCTGATTGTGGTAGAAGTGAAACAGTTTTATGAATAGCCAACTTTGCCCATTTATCAGAAAATAAATTTCTTTTTTCTTTGCAGTCTTGGTCTACTATATGAGCTTCTATCTTAAGTATGGCTTCCTCATTTGACAATAGCAAAGCTTCTAAGAAGTCAGGCACCTGTTTTCCATTTTAATCAATGTGCTAGTTGCCATAAATCCTTTGAGTTTCCATAACATACTAATATCATATACTACCCAGAAAGCATAACTACTGTCTAGATAGATGTTATATCTCTTATCTTTAGGCAAAAACCTCAAAATCAGGGTTTTCGGCCAACCTTGTACTGGTATAAGCAGAGCATGTTTTGAATATGGGAACCATCTAGGGCTTGAGTAGCTGTGAGAGGGGCAAGAAAACCGGGATGATGTATCACAGTTGTTAGAGGGCAAAGCTGCTGGGGAATCTGGGATTTCAAGGTTTAGTGTCTTCAGTGAACACAAAACTATGCCTTTGTCTATTTGATTAACTTGATAGGAAGCTAATTAACGGTTATGTGGGCATTATACAGAACATAATAAAAAGTGGTTTTTTGGCATTATGGGGTCCCAGAGAGCCGTAAAAGAGCTAGACTAATTTTAAATAAGCGGACACAGATCCAAAAGAGAGACAAGAAGAACCCTGCTTAAAGGAAAAGCCAGGGATCAAGTCCCCACTCGAGATGAACTAAGACAACTTCCATCTGGGAAGATTTTCACTCAATCTTAAAAGAGCTGGAAGAGTCCTGTTCAATGGAAAGAACTGGGAAGAGCCCAACTTAATAGAATCAAAGCAACTCCATATTATACTACAATATGGAGGAACGTTGTAGAGGAGGCTGCAAAATGGGGGTGACAAAAAGCAAACTGAAATCGAGTTTTAGTTTACAACATTTTATTCAGGACATAAGGATTTCTACAGCAGTCATGAAATGAACCGTTTTTCTGCAAAAGTGAAAGCAGTTTTAGAAACAAGAAGAAGGGAGTTGGGTAGGTTTAATTGATTGGAGGAGGGAATAATTAGTCTTAAATTGTGGGTTAAGTATAAACTGGGCTTTATTTTTAACCAGGCTGGAGTGCTTAACTAGGAACTTAATTGGCTTTCCAGTGTCCAACATCCTGGTGAGAACTTTATGAAGAGCTTTGTCACAATTCTGTGCTAGTTCTTAGGATTTAACGTTTGTGCTGATTCTGAGAAATATTTTTGATTATATTAATCAATCTCCCCCTTTTGATCATTTCTTCAGTTATGAGGATTTGAACAAAGGCACTGCCAGTCTTTCATTTATCACTAGTTGTTTTCTGTGTTTTATGAATTATTTGTATCACAATAGCTTGGTTTTTGAAGTCTTTGCAGGGTCATTTAATGTTGTTTTTGATGTCTCAGTTGTAACATTTGTTGGCTTTGTGGTTGCATAATAGTATTTAAGGGATGAGAGGAAAGACAATAAATGACCTACAATATTATGAGCATTATGACTAAAAAGATAGCAAGTGCTCTTATTAGGATATCTCTGAGGCAAGGTCTCTGGGAACCCAAACCAAATGAAAATAAGTTCCCTGTGCTAAATAAGATCCACGCAGGAAACTTAAGTAGCTTTTTTTTTTTTCAAGCTGATGTAAAACCTACTTAAATTGTCCTGTTTTATTTTATTTAAGTATAACAGAATTAAGACAGTGGCCATGGTCTAAGGTAACCTTAGAATTGCCTTAGAATGAGCAAGTGTAGCTGTTGTCAGAAGGATCAGTTAAGAAGAATAGGAGAAAGGAGAAGGCAAGGGAATTGTTTTAAATAGGGTCCAGGGATCTTCAGAGGATAAGAAAAGGTTAGGATGAGATAAAGAGGCATTTCTTTTTTTTAAATGAGGAAAAGATAAACAAAAGATGTGGCCTTATTGTAGAGGAGGGTGCCTTTGTTGGGGGTCATTTGCTGGTTTTGCTGGTCTGGGATTAGCTGTTGTTTTAGTTTGAAAGCTGCCAGAATGCGATATATCAGGAACAGGATGGCTTTCAAAAAGGGGAATTCATTAAGTTGTGAATTTACAGTTCTAAAGCCGTGAAAATGTCCAAATTAAGGCACCGACAAGAGCTTACCTTCACTCAGGAAAAGGCAATAAAGTTCAAGATTTCTCTCTCTCAGCCAGGAGGGCACATGGTGACGTCTGCTAGCTTTTTCTCCCAGTTTCTTACTTCATGAAGGTCCCCCAGGGGTGTTTTCTTTCATCATCCCCAAAGATCTCTGGCTGCATGGGTTCTGTTGGTTCTGGTGGCTCTCAAGCTTTTCCCAAAATGGTTCCCCCCTAAAGGCTCCAGTGAGCAACCCTACCTTCAATGGGTGGAAACACATCCCCATGGAACCCATCTAATCAAAAGTTAACACCCACAATTGGATGGGTCACATCTCCATGGAAACAATCAAAAAGCTCCCACCCAACAATACTGAATGAGGATTAAAGGACATGGCTTTTCTGAGATACACCACAGATTCAAAACAGCACAGGTGTCTATATCAGATGTCTTCTGCTTTGGGTAGTATCATGTTAATTTTATATTTAGATCTGAAATGAGAGTGACCTTTTAAGAAGAGTCTGAAGCATGCATTATTTGTGACATGTGAACAAAGGGGTCAAATTTTTTGTAGTTTTTATGATTGTAGTATTGGTCATTACAACCTGATAAGACCCTTTTTAATCTATATTTTAAAGTAATTTTTTATTAATATTTATTTTATTATATCAAGTCTCTGGATTGAAGATCACATAGGGTCTGCTGTGGAGGAATTTTAGTGAAGATAGCCTGGATTTCCAGTGAATGGTGGAACTGAGTATATGTGATTAGTCCTATATAATAGTTATCAATTTTAGAATGCATAGCAAGAGAAGTAATGAGACTTGTCAGTCTTTCTATTGTGACTTTATTAAGGGAGAGACAATATTTTTCTGATGGGCTAGATCTTAATCACCTTTAAGTCTAAGGGAAGAGTCTTAGACCAAGGTAGAGTGATGGATTTAGATAATTTAGCTAATTTAAGTTTTAAGTTATCTTTTTTCTTTTAACTAATTGACAATGGTAGGGACAGTGAAGCTTATGGTTGAAGAGTACAGCTTTGTAAAGTTTTTTGATTATAGTTTTAGCAAAATGAGTGTTTTTCTTGTTTGAGAGAATAATGGCGATTTTTTTATTAAGACATTTATTTGGAGGTCTCCACATATTAATAAAAAATGTTGCCTGTTGGACCCGAGTTCCTTTTTCTTTTCTAAGATGCTTCTCAAATGAACACTTTCATTCATATTACAAGTGTGCTGGTATAAAATGATGTATGCACCCTAGAAAAGCCATGTTTTAATCCTAATCCCATTTTGTAAAGGCAGCCATTTCTTTTAATACTTATTCAGCATTGCATGTTTGAAACTGTAATTGGATCATCTCCCTGGAGATGTGATTTAATCAAGAGTGGTTGTTTAGCTGGATTAGATGGAGGCATGTCCCCACACATTTGGGTGGGTCTTGATTAGTTTCTAAAGTCCTATAAGAGGAAACACTTAGGAAAATGAAAGAAATTCAGAGAGAGCAGAGCAGAATGACATAGCCACAAGAAACAGAGTCCACCAGCCAGTGACCTTTGGAGATGATGAAGGAACATGCCTCCCAGGGAGCTTCATGAAACAGGAAGCCAGGAGAAGAAGCTGGCAGATGATGCCTTGCTCGCAATGTGTCCTTCCAGATGAGAGAGGAACCCTGACCATGTGCACCATGTGCCTTTCCAGAAGAGAGAGAAACCCTGACTGTGTTTGACATGTGCCTTCTCACTTGAGAAAGAAACCCTGAACTTCATCAACCTTCTTGAACCAAGGAATCTTTTCCTGGATGCCTTAGATTGGACAATTGGACATTTCTATAGACTTGTTTTAATTAGGACATTTTCTCAGCCTTAGAGCTGTCAACTAGCAACTTATTAAATTCCCCTTTTTAAAAACCATTCTGTTCCTGGTATATTGCATTCTGGCAGCTAGCAAACTAGAACAACAATTTTCTCCAAAAGACAAATTTTCCTTTGTCCAATCTATTCATGAAGAGGAATGTCACAAGTGCTGGTCCATAGTGCAAATACACAGAAGAAGCAGGAGATTTAAAGAGTAGAGGAAAGACAGAGATAGATAGCAAAAAGAGCTCATTATGCTGCTGGCATGCAAAATGTGGCTTGTGTACCTTGTGTCTATAGTTTCCAGGCCTTTTGACTCAGTCACTGGGAGACTGGAAGGAAAAGACAGGTGTCCAGACCAAATGAGGAGCAGCTCAATGAGCAGAAGGGGAGGCTCATTTCAGTTTTCTGGAAGGGAGTCACAGCAATGTTCATCTGTTGAAAGCAGAGCCAGGGAACTGACAAAGCACTTGCAATGTGAAGCTGGTTGGGAGTTGGCTGATCAGGCCATACCAATCCCCACACCTTGTGTCTTTGAGAGAAACAGAAAGAAATTGGAGAACAGAAAAGAGGAAGGAGGCAACAGATAAATGAAACCAAATGGAGGATACGATGAAAGGACCAAAAGTACAGAATGGAAAAAAAAGAAAAAAATATCAAAGCTACGGAGGCAGGTTAGAAGAGGGAGAGAGGGGAGGGAAAAATAACTGAAGAAGCCCTTAAACAAGGATTATTAATCAAGGTCAGGAGGGCCCATGTCCAGCACAGACACCCTGCCTGGGGGCTACCCACTTATAGGAAACACCAGGTGGCAACCAACACATCTGGAGGCGATTGACACCCCTGAGTGAGTCATCTGCAGAGAAGGGTAGAACCAAACAATCCACCCAAATGTACTACCTGGGAGAAAAGGGAGGGGAGGAGGAAGAACAAGGAAGAGGGAGGAAAGTAAATGAAGTAAAGCAATAAAAGCAGGTGGTATACCAATGTTAGGGGCGTCTTGTCTAACAAGAGTAGAGACTTGTTAATGGGTGCGGGAGTAGCATGATGCTCCTTCTCTGCATGTGTACTCAATAAATTCTCCATCTACTTGCTCTATCTGTGCTCTTCTCTTGAATTCTTCTTTTGAGGCACAGCCAAAAACCTGCTGAAATCCTGCAACAGTAAACCCAAATCCTAAACAAAGGGTATTGAGCTCGACACAGGTGAGTGGTTGAGATATAGGAAGACCTTACCTCAGTCACATGGGGTTGTGGCACTCAAGTAGGGTTTATAAAAGGTCATTTGTCAGAAACTCACGTGGTTGCTCGCGGGAACCCGTGGCCCCAAGGAACATCTTCTGGATCTTGGTCTCTGGTCAAAATATAAATCTTTTTGATGAGAGTTGAATCACACTTTATAGCATTTTATTCAAGACACCAGGATTGCTGGAACAACCTGGCAACCGTCTGCCGGCAAAAGTGGAATGAGCATTGAGGGAGTCTGTGGCAGGTTTAGGAACAGAAAGAAGAAAGTTGTCTGGAAATTGTTGATTGAAGCCAGGAAGGATTAGGTTTGCAGGGATGGGTCATGTGTAAGCAGGGCTTTGTTTTCATTTGGGCTATAGTGCTTAACTAGGGGCTTAATTGGCTTTTCTGAACCATGTGTCCTGGTAGAGACTTTTTGAAGAGGATGTTTGTCACATAATTCTGTGCTATCTCTGAGGACTAAAACGTTTGTGTTGGTTCTGAGGCAGCCCAGGGGCCATTTTTTATTATGTTTATCAGGGGTAAGCAGGTGGAAGAATGAAGGCTCTTCAATAGGAATTATTTTTCTCAGCGGTTGGTCGATTCTCAGAATAGGCTATTAAAGGGGGATATTCGGCCCTTCAGTGCTTGTTTAAATTAGGTTAGGTACAGGCTGAGGTTTAGGAGCCTGTGGGGAGGGGAAAATCCTGACCTAAGTTGGATCCAGCCAAAGCAGACAAAGAGTATCAGCAACTGTGAACACTTGGGATGGAGGAAATGTTAATAATGCACTTTAATTCATACATGTTGTTTCTGCAATTTCTGCATGTAATACGTTGTATAATAATATAAAAAATTGAAAAACTTTTATTCCAGTATTCTCACACTATTATCTGATTTAACAAAGAATTCAGTCTCATTATTAACAAGTGATTGAATTTCCAATATATATCTGCATTGTTAACTTTCATTTTGCTCACTGACAATGAAAAGACCACGCAACTTTCATGTTGTAACTCCAGTCAAAGGGCCATTTGTTAAACCTTAACTAACACTTCAGAGAATAGTGAGAAATTAATAGGAATGTGTTTAGCATTTATTTTTTAATAACCTTAAATCAACAGGGAAGTTGGAAGATGAGTGGTCAATATAATTTTGTTGGCAAAGATGTAATATGTTTAAATATTTGTTGGAAAGAGGTATGTGTGTGTAGATTGAGAGTGAGAGAAAGAGAGAGGGAGAGTGAGAGGGGATATAAATATTCTCTGAATATAAAGGGAAAACAGAGACTATACTTGAAGAGGAGAATAATATCAAACTCATGATAAAGTTGGAGAGTTTATCCATGCAGATTTGTGAAAGGAACTCTTCCTCTGACAAGAGGAAAGAGTTAAATAATGGATGCAAGTGTAAGTAATTTGTAACTGGTATTGCAAAATGTTGAGGGAATAAAGGCTGATGTTATATTTTTCTGGAAAAATAAGTTTATTGCTGAAAAACGTAAGGGAAGGGAAGAGTAAAGGAGTTAAATCTAACAGAGTTTAGTTTTAAGCTACTCCGAGACAAACAGGAGTGAAAACCGAATAATGTGTACATTGCAGGGATGGGGTGGGGAGAAGGCATGGACTGAAAGACAGTATTTAGTGCCTTGTTGGATTCTATCAGGAGCTTGCAGGATTATTCAATAATTTTCCTGCACTGTTGTGCTAGAAGCAGAAAAGAAGTTGAGAGGTTAGGTTGACTTAGGTTTGCTTTTTGCATATGGACAGATAAAAGAATTCGTATTGCGAACACTGAGGAGTCTTCCTTTTAAGCAAGGGCAGCACTGTAATAATCAGCCTGAGGAAACAAACTGAAGATGGAGATGGCTAGTGATTTGAATAAAGTAGAGAATCCAGCTATAAGCACAGAAGAACGTCAGAGTGGTTGTTGAATGGCAGAATGAATAAAAATAAAATAAATTTTAAATTACATTTTTTATATAATTTATCTTTCTAATCCTTCTAATTTGGTTTCCCCCTTATGTCCCTAACTTCTTTTATATTCTCTTCAGGGAAAGAAGTGAAGGTACTATAAATTCATTCCCTGCATTGGTAAATGTAACATTAAATCCCTAGAATTATATTTTAGTTGAAAACATAGCAATATTGCAAGGCACACCTATCCTTAAATTCTTCCTTCTGTTAAGGCTAATAATCCGTGAGATTTGGAAATAGTGAAATAACTTTCTTTTAGCTACTGGAGTTTCAGATAATCATTCACCTAAGCTTGCATTTGGGGAGACAGCATTGACTACACATATTGATCATGTGTCTATTTTCTGTTTTACTGTCCGCGGGATATGTTCATGCTATGAAATGTTTTTTTTTTCCACACCAGAAGCTTCAAAAATTGACAATGGTCATAGAAGGATGAAGTTAATCTAGATCAGAAATATATTCCATTTATTGGTTACATTCTAAAGTGTTATTAATCAGATTAAAATCCAATACTCAATGGATTCAAAAATATATTTTATCTGCACTTTAGTGAGTTAGCACTGTCATGTTTAAAATTAAAAGTAAAACTTCTGGATATACAGTGTATGCATATAATGTGTAATATCTGTTTAAGAGAACACATTTGTAGCTTCTTATGAAACAATTATGATAGTTCACATAATCCAGAAGATGGTGCTGTTTACATTTGAATTGCATTTTGGGTTTACAGCGAAACAATTCATTTCCAATTCAGTCATTGACGGGTTGTAAAGCATACCTTCTCAATAGAGACAGTTAATGTAGCTTTGCTCTTGAAGATTTCACATTTACAATAATTTGCATAACATTTCTACACGAGATATTAGAAAATGTACTACTTCAAACGCAATCTCACATTAATGGAACCCGATCAGTTGCAGCAATCTCAGTTATCTTCTGCCAGGAATATGCTCAAATGTGAAAATGCATATTAGATAAAAGACCTATTTAATTTTCTGGTTACTTATATGGCTATTAAAATGCAACAGCAGACTGTTAAAATGGTGATGATCCTTATTTAATGGAATGTGAATTTATTCTTCCAAATAGTGAACAGTTTTATAGTAAGTTTTTGTGACATGTTAATTATGTACTATCCAGGAACAAAAGCTTGAGCCAGTTAGTATAGATAAATTTCTACAATGTATTGGCCTGATTCCACTTCATCTGAAACTTAGTGATGGGGCATGCATACAATCTTGAATTGCTGGTAGCATTTTGGGAAGGAAATGGAAATGAACACTACATGCATTCACCACGACCCCCACTTGCAATGCTTGTTGCCTCCTTCAAAAAGTCATGTCTCAGAAGCAAATGGAATAATGGAAATTTAAATATAGTTTTTCAAACCTCTTTAGCATCAAATTGACATGGAAAGAATTGATGAAGAAGATATAAAAATGCACAACTGTTTCTAACACGAACCAAGTTTTAACCAACTATTTTAGTATTAAATTAATATTATCAAGAGTACTAAATTAATAATTTATATTTATTGAGGGTAGGGAAGTTTGGATAAATTAATTGAACTATGCCCTTATCAATCATAGGAGAATATGAACGCATTATGCTTAAAGTAGATGAAAAGAAAAATCATTGCAAACTCATTATTTTGTAGATAGAGGCACACACCAGAAAATCTAGAAGATGAAAGAGTTAAAAGTTAAATGTGTTCCCTCTTGGGAGACGAAATGCAGGTACAGAAATGGGGAACAGAGAACTACGATCCCTTATTTTCTAAACGCGTTAGGGATATGGTTTTTACATATGTGATTTTTCAAACACATCACTGCATTTCTTTTATAAAAGATAACAAATTTGCCTGGGAAAATCAGGACAAAGACTTCAAAATTTTGTGAGAGGAATATCTTCATCAGAATCATTGGGAGATACTTTGCTTTGGTTGTTGTTGTTTATTATTTTTAAAATAGTTTTCTGTGGCTTCTGGCCATGGCAGCGGAATCAGACTCGGGTGGGCTTCAGGAGGTTGAATCTTTTATAAGCTTCTCAAACGATTTTGATACCTAGTGAAGTTTGAGTTGAGTTGAGGGTTGAGGTTTCAGTACAGTGGCAGAAGAGTGAAATGGATACCGTGTCTAAATAAATTCAGAACAACCCAATGAAGTAAGCAAGCAACATTTTTAAATTAAAAAAAAAATCCTTTTAAAGCACATAAAGTATTTAATGGATATGATCCCGTTAAATCTAAGATAATATAAGCATTTTGTGGGAGATGTCTTTATTTTTTCTGAACTACAATAAACTTAATTCAACAATTAGTTATCTCATTTCATTTTCCTAGATCCTTTTCCCAAAAGTAGTTCTAAAAATGTAAGTTGCCTGGAGCAAAAATCTAAGGAGTATAGTTGCAGCTGGTTTTCCTGATGACTGTAATTTAGGTAAATAGTCAGGGCTTCCAGAAATATAATTGGGTTTTCTTTCTGTTCTTTGATAAACTCCTTGTTGAACTAATTTGCAGCTGTTATGCCTGTTCTAGAATTTATAACTTAAAAGTTCTTGGGGATATGTATATATTAGTTTTGAATGTTAGAATTAAGGAAAAAGATTGTTGTTTTGACCATAATAATACTCTAACAGTTTCAAATGGTTAAAGTTATTTGCAAAGAGAAAATTAGTTGAAGGAAAAAAACAAACAAAACAAAACTCTTTATTCCATCAACTTTGTCCTTGTACAAGACATGCTTCTCTTTATTGCGTGTCTGTGCTGTTTTATATCATCCAATGCTCACCCTTTTTAAAATTAAAATATAGAAATTTCTGTCTCCAAGGGAATGTTGAACATATGAACTGCATTGATTAATTCAGTCCCCAGAGAATTATTTAATGATGTAATACCTGACACAATAGTTTACCTATCTTTACTTTGGATAGTTTGTACAGAAACGTTAGATAGAAATAACACTTTTATGCAGTTCACCCAATCTTGAGACAAATGGCACACTTGTATAATATAAATTTGGAGTTTTAAAATTGAAACTCTACTCATAAAATTGTGTAGGTCTACATCTGAAATCAAATGAGATTTTGGCATTATTCTTAAATGTTATTGACAAACTTAAATGGACTTGTTCTGGCAAAAATATGTGATACACTGCTCTACATCGTATCCTTATGACTAAGTGTTACACAGTATTTAAAGATAAAAGAGAAAATGACCCTTGAGAGGAATAGAGGATCATGCGGTGTATGCCTCATCTCTGATATTCTGACATTTTAGCATGTGATTTGATTCCCTTGTGTTGTATTTCAATTCCTATTTTATATTTACTCTATTTTTACCATGATATGATCACACTGAAGTTCTAATTATTTATTTAGAACCGGACTGCTTAAAAAAAATAAAATGCAATGGCAATGAGAGACAAACTAGGCCTCTTGAGTCTATCCATGTTTTGTGTGTGTGTGTGTGTGTGTGTGTGTGTGTGTGTGTGTGCCTATCTCTAAGCAGGATCTTCTATATTGTCCCATGAAACATTTTTTCGAACCAGCATTATCCTCCTGCTTTTCTATTTGTTTATGCTTCTGGGTAAGACTTTGTTTGAAGGGAGAGCTTTAAGGCTAAAAAGCCAAAAGGCGGGGAAGGAACTCTTGCTCTAAGATATTAATACAAATGGAGCATCATAAGTGCATTCAAGTGTTTCCTTTCTTTTGCAGCATTGTAAAAAATTATTTCTGAACATGGCCTGCTTTTCTATTTTATTGCATGCTCTACCTTTTCTATTCAATTATTCATAGTCTCCTAAGGACCACTTTCTGTATAAATAGGATCTATGTGAGGTAAAAACAGCAAGAAATGTATTTCTGAATGGATTACACAGAAAGAGCTATTTAGAAATTCAAATGCATGTGGTCAGCATAGAAGAAGATATATGAGCCTACTCGATAACACTTTTACCAAACAGATTTCTGGTTATGGCTTCTCTTAAACTTTTCATTTTTGTTCCTGGCAAGTATTTTTGTTTGTTTGTTTGTTTCTATTATTTCCTTTTATATCCAATTTACTTTTTGTTATAAAATTCTGTGGGAATTGAAAATCTTTGTTTCCAAGTAATTCTTTTTTTTATATGCTTTAGCTATGATATAGCCCATTTTCCTTTTTTGATCATCCATAAAAAATGTGTTACTGTACTGCTCTTTTCTTTTAATCCTTAAACATTTCTTGTAGAATGTTTATAGCTTTTAAGCCCAGATATCCATTAAATAAATTCTTCCCCTGTTTATGTTTTTGTAGTCTATTTTTTGTTTTAATTGTTATTCTTACTTATAAAATATTTCAAATATATTGAGAAATATAGGGGCTAGAGCAACAGAAAACACATGTATTCAACACTTAGAATATCACTTATTCATATATCAAATTGATTTTATTTACTATATGTTGATACAAATTAATTGAGGTTACCTTTTCACCAATCCCAATCTTTAATATGTTGTAAATAATCATTTTGCAGTATAAACTTTGTTATGTTTTTAATAGCATTTTCTTTATTGTTGATTAAATCTCTCCTTAAAAGGGGAAATCAGCATTTGAAAGCATGATGAGGGGAAAAACCTACAGGAGGTCATTATAACACACAACTCCTTTATTATATTTTTGCTTCTGCAAAATATAGCCTAGAAACAAATATCAAGCTAATATTATTGCTTGTCTGTTTTGTTTTATCCTAAATATGTATAGGAAATTCCAATGATTATTCCTATATCAATAAAGCAGTTCTAAATAATAAAAAACCTGTGGCTCTAGCTAAAAAGTAACTTTAAGTTTGTGCAATTTAACTACCTCATTTTAATGGAAGAAGCATCTGAATTCCAGTAAGATTCATTCCACACCTTCTACCTTCTACCCTGTCATCCCTTCCCCAACTCAGAGATCTTATATTTATTCATGATGTAAGCAGTCAATTATACAACCTCAGTTGTAGCCGTTTGTCTAAGACACCATCAGAGCAATTCAGAGGACAAATGTAAGGAAACTAGAGACCAATATTCTGTCTAGTATTCTATATTTGTGTGTTTGCTTGTGCACGTGTATTTTGGGCTTCAGAAGTATTTGGGAAAACCTAAAGATAAATTATATGTCACTGAGATGTTTCTGAAGCATATCATACAATGATGGCTGGGTCAAAGCTGATATTGCCCCTGAAGATTTCCTTTTATTCTGGGCAGATAAAGCCTTCAAATTGAAATAGAAGGTTTATGCTGCCTTTCACAGACATCTTGGTACATCTCTTGGGGTGCACAGCACTTAAGAGACACAAAATATAAACCCAAAAACCTTTCCAAGGTGCAAGGAATTGGTGAAATAAAAATCAAAATAAGAATGTGTATAATTAAGTCTTTTTTTTTTCTAACAAATGTCAGTCCTGCAGATAGAATGTACCTATTAAGAACACTGGAATTCTAGTCCTAGGTAGCTTCAATTCAAGTGATGCAACTGTTTAGCCATGTAATCACAGGCATTGTGCATACATTATGCACAATGTATCTGTGCATAAGTTTTCTCACATATAAAATAATGAGTATTACAGAGACTCCTTCATCAAAATTGGTATGGGGAATTAATGGGTTAAAAATATGAGGAGTTCGAATAAAGGTAAGCCCTTAGAAACGATTTACAGTTTAAATATCATTATGATTCACGAGGAAGGAAAGTATAACTAGGCAAGAACAACTAGGGTATAGTGAAAATGAAGCTAAAAATTTTTACAAAAGGAAGATATTTTCTGCATCTTTTTTTTTTTTTTTACTGAAGCCAATGATTCCTCCTTTCAGCTGGTGTCTTTTCTGTATTTGCTTCATCTTTTTTTCTCTGTAGACTTGATTTCTCTCCCTATTTACAGTTCCACTTGCCCCAGAACATCATTTTTCCCATGGCCATGAAGTTGCTGTAGGCTAAATGTCTATAGTCAAGTTTGTCACATACGTGGGTGCCTACATATATTTATTACAAAGCAGTCTATGGTTCATGTTCTCTGTTGTTATTTTCTTTCTCAGTATCTTAGCTCACTTCCCAAAGAAGAAAGTGGAAACATCTTCTATTTAAAAAGTATTATTGCCCACAGGATTATTGTGCAGCTTTTGGTCTTAAGTAAGACAATTACATTACATTCAATCTATTCCAGGAAGTACTTGAATGAACTGGATTTCAGGCCAAAGGGCTCATTAGATATTGGCCAAATGTCAAGTCTTTCTTCTTCTCTGAAGAAGCAAGATTGATAAACTGTCACGAGTGGTTCTGCAGCTGAGAACTGTGAGGCTGTGACCAAACCATCACCAAGGAATAGATACATGTGGAAACAAGGAAAGCAAAGAGTTTTTTATAATAACTTCTCTTTGTCTGAAACAGATGTACTTTCTGTATTTTAATATTTTGCTAAAAAACATTTGTTTCAGTGTTTGGTAGGGTAGGAACATGCATAATTGAATTATTATCAGTGCTATCAGTCATTTTCACTTCCAGGAAGGATAAAGAATAAGAGATAAACATGTATTTCTTTTTGAGAAATGTTCCCTATTTTCTGAAGAATCTAGTTGTGAGGAAAAACCATTGTGCATACTCTCTGCTTGCTCTCAAATTGCTGAAATAAAGGAGGGAGGGAGATGAAATCAGGAAGGCAGGAAAGGAGAAAGGGAGGAAGGAAGGGAAAGAAAAAATCCTAAAACCAGATTAGCAAAGCACAAAAACTAGTAAGGGTAAATCACAAAGCTGTTTAAAATTATCTTAAATAGAGATTAAAGGAATAGTACAATAGGTTTATCACCAGACTCTCTTTCCTGTTGTCCTAAAATTCACCTCATTATCCCATTTATAATAGCATTAATTAAGCCTAGTCCAAAGAACGAAGTCAGTTCTTTTAATGAAATAGCCTGACATTGGAAATAAGTCAGAATCGAAGAGAATGCCTGATAAGATCAATGACCAAACTAACCAAATACGTAGCAACTTAGTCACAATTGTTACAACCTCCCTGAGTTGTCAAATCCCCAGTTAATCTGCAAATCTCATGTCTTTTCAGGAATTTTTCAAACTGGGTATTTAAAGGGGGAATGGAGACAAATAACTTTAAGCTTGTCCAGTTTCAAAATCAAATTAGCAAATTAATTTATTCTTCTAAGAAGAGAATTGTGTCATAATATGGTGACGTGCCAGAGGCCTCTGTTTTTAATTTCAATTTGCTAGTATTTCCACTGAAGTAGGGGCTTCTTTTCCCAGGATTTCAAAAAATAAATTCTAATAACACACTCAGGTTAGGTTTTCATTGTTTTGCTGTGGCGGCTCCTTTTTATTTTATAACTTCTTCTTTAAGGCTGGCATCTTACCAATGAGCCAACAAAGAATTTTTGATGCTGGAATTCAAAAGTAAATGAGTGGGTGGTGTGACGGTAGCTCAGTGGCAGAACTCTCTCCTGCCATGCTGGAGACCCAGGTTCAATTTCCGGTGCCTGCCCAAACCCAAAATAAATAAATAAATAAATAAATAAGAATAATAAATAAATAAATAAGATCAGAAATATTGCCTTCACCCACTTTAAACAGCTACCTGAACAAGCATGGGATATCAACTGTCCCCAGCTCATCCTCCTCATGGATTCTTTACTTAGTTTCTCTGATATTTGGGCCAGGGGCAGCGCTGTGATAAAAGCAACCGGCTTCTTTGGCAGGTCGCCTACATCATCAATATAAGTATTGACAAGTAAGGATACTCTGTTGTCATGGATTTCAGATTATTCTTTTGGGTTCCAGTCTGTCCTCATGTGTTCCAGTTTTCTCATATTGGCTGCAGTTTTTTCACTGAGGATGCTGGTCTGTTTTCAAAGTTTCCAGTTTATCCTTCTAGGTTTTTTAGTGTGTCAGCAATTCACATTTCTCACTTCATGCCCCAATTTTTTTCTCAACTGTTGGTCACGATGACCTAAAGTAAATTTAAACCTTCCACCAGGCATAGAAGCGGTAACTTTCCTAGATTTTTTCAGCAGTTTCTATATTCATGTAAAGTTTACACCCTAAAATAAATCCTTACTAGTTACAGTGTTTGTGCTTTGCTGAGCAAGCATAAATTTATTTGACCCCTTACTTAACAATTTCCCTGCTAGATTTTCCTTTTCCAATAGGGTGGCAATAACTTCCAAGATTTTCCTACCTATCAATCAAAATATCAACTGCCTGGTGGTCTTCAACTATAATCTCACTCTCTATTACTTCTGGCCATAAACCTTTTGATTTTAATATTTTCATTGATGCTCTTTTTAAAAAACTTGGCCTCTCAATTCCGGGAACTTGTTATCGCTCCAATGATCCTGTAGCCCAGCTTAATCATTCCAATATTTCTTTTCACTTCACTCCCCCTCTATGAACTCTGTTTCAAGCAACACATATCCAATCACTACCTCCTTTCCTTCTAGTATTTTGACTTCAACAATACAGACAATACTAAAACATTCAACAATATGACACCAATATATTTATATTATTGCTCATCCTCATTATGCACATGATTTCATGTTCATTTAGGAAAGCTATCAAGGATACTTATACTCCCTTATAGACACCAGAACTTAAACTTACTCTTTTATCCTTACTTGTGAATTGTCTGAACAATTTGACTCATGTCTTATTCTTTATCTGTATCTACAGAAAAACATAAAATTTTTCTCTCTCATTTCATTTTAAATTCATGAGCCCTAATTTCAAGTCAGTCCTTTGTATTGCCTTGGAATTTTTCTATAAATTCTAGTTCTTTAAGTCCACATTACCTAAATCTTTCTTTTAAGCTTTCTCTTTCTTCCATCTCACAACACTTCCTCTTATTTTCTTACATTCATCAGGTGGCTTTTCCACTTTATTACTAAAAAAAATTAACAATTATTTTTGTTATTTTTATTATATGAGATGATAGCAGATACATTCTTTTTGCTCTCTTCTAAAGTTACCATTTTTTTCTAAGCCCATAACCACATTTTCTGCCTTTCCTCAGTTATAATGATTAAGTTCTCCATGATCCTAAGTGAAGAAGGCACTTCCCTTTGTACACTGAATCCCAGCATTTCTAACATTGCTCCAAGTACCTAGTGCATGCAGTAATTCCTTCTGTCATCTTCATCTTTAGATTTTCCTTTTTGAAAGGATTATTTTCATCACAGTACAAATATGATGTATTGTCTCCTATTAGAAACACACACACACTATTCTGCCCAGCTACCACTTTCTCTGTGTCCCTTTTAAGCAAAAATGCCTCAAGAGAGATGTTTTTATTCAGTCTATTTACTTTCACGCCTGACATTCTCTATTGAGTGCTGAAATCATCCCTTAACTATCACACAACACTGAAACTTTTATTAAAATGATTATTAAAGATTTCAACTCACCAAATTTAAATGTTAATTTTTATTATTCATCTCTCTCTAGCCATTTGTATTAGATGGAGATGATCATGTTTCACTTACAGCTTTTATTTTCTTGCATGCTGAAATAGCACTCTCTTTTTGGTTCTCCATGTACCTTATTGATGCTCCCTCTCAAACACCTTTGTTAGATTCTCTTCGCTTCCCCAACTTGATTTTAAAGTAGTCCAGAAATCAGACCTTATAGCATTTGCTTCTATCCATGTTCATCTCCTAAGTTGTCTTCTTCAGTCCTATGGTTTTAATTATGATTGTGTTGGTTTTCTTGGGTTACTTTAACAAACAATCCTATACTAAGTGGCTTAAACCAACAGAAACTTTTACTTTCCCAGTTCTGGAAACCTGAAGTCTGAAATGAAGGCATTGGCAAAGGTGCACTCCTTCTGGAAGCTTTAGGGGAAAATCTATTCCTTGATTCTTCTAGCTTCTGACAGCTGATGGCGTTCCTGGACTTGCGGCCTTGTGACCTCATCACTCCAATCTCTACCTCTCTGGTCACATCATCTCTTCCCCTATGTTTCTGTTCTCCTCTGTGTGTCTCTGATAAAGATACATGTCATAGGATACAGAGTCCACCTAAATAATCCAGGACAATTTCATCTCAAGTTATTAATTGAATACATCTGCAATAAAGCAGATTTCCAAATAAGGTCACATTCATAGTTTCCAGGGATTTGATACAGTTATCTTTTTATGGCCCATTTTTTTGCCTATTACAATAATCTATAGACCAATAGTTCTGACATGCCATCCTCCAGTACATATCTCACCCATGAATTTCAGATTCAGTTTTCAAATATTTGTCTGATGTCTTAACTTGTAAGAATCATAGTTATGTCAAAAAGAAGAAAAGTAACAACACCCATCTTTACCAGTCAGGGTTCAACAAGAGAAACAGAGTCAGAATAGAGATATCAGGAGAATTATTGCAAGGAATTGGCCTATGTATTATGAGGGCTAGATAAGCAAGATGCAAATTGTCAGATAGAATGAAAGGACAAACTAGTACTCCCAGGCACAAGCCGAAGATGCTCTCCAAAGGCAGAATTTCCTCTTCATCAGGAAAAGCTCAAGCCTGCTTTAAAGGTCTTTCAAATGAATCAGTCTCACTCAGATTATCTGGCATAATCATCCCTCCGTAAAGTCAACAGATAATGGATCTTAATGACATCTACAAAATATGTTCACGGCAGCACTTGAGTTAGTGTTTAATCGATAACTGACTACTGTAACCTCATCAAGTTGACATGACCATCAAACTCTGAAACTGTTCATGGTTACATTTACCCAATACGAATGTATTAGAATTCAGTGTTTTCTTTTCCTCATGCAGAAAAAAAAAAAGCATCATTCCTCACAATTGCCTCTTTTTTTACGCCTCACATCCAAGTCATCAGCAAATGCAAAACATATCCAATAATGCTCAACTTCATATCTTATAAACACCTCTGCAGTCCAGAATTCCATAATCACCCCCCTGGATGGATTCTATACATTTCTAAATTATCTATAAATTCCCACATATTATACACAACTCAGCCTCTGCTCTGATTGTTTTCAATGTTTTTTTTTTCTCTTATGAATCAAAACCCTCTTATAATGTCTCATTTCACTAAAAAGAAAATTTCTGGCCTGACATCGTACTACTCTACTACTCATATCAATATATGAAACATACCGTTATTACAAGATTTTCATCCTTTGTTTTAATCTCACACCTTTAATTTTTAGTATAAATTACTTTCCCTGACCATGTACAAATGGAGTGGTCATTCTCTATTACCCAGAAATAGAATATAATCACAATGAGGGTTGGTTGTGGACTCTTTTTATACCGGTTATATCTCTAAGGCCTAGAAAAGTGTCTTTCAAATGACATAAGCCAAAGCATTCAAAATCATATTTTAAAAAGTTCTCACACTGAAGTACACTGCTATATCAAATTTAGCCTGGTCTTCTTTGACAGTAACATAGTACAGTTCAAGTGTTATATCCCCATGTAATAAAATAGGCTCACTTTATCCCTAAAGTACAATGGCTATAATTTTGTTATTTTCAGAAAATTAAATAACATTGACATATTTTCTAGTGTTTAGTGCAAATAGATAATAAATCTATTTCTTCTTTTATGATTTTCAGACATAATTTATAGTTAAGTAAAATGTTGTATGCATGCTCAGTTTAAATTGAAAACATTAAGAAGTAGTTGATTTTTTATTAGACTTTTAAAATAAACCACACCATAATATCTTAATTTGAATGACCTTTGAATTTACAAAATATTTCAATATCCTCAGTAAATTTAGACATTATTTACTTTCTATGTTATATTTTCAATTTTAGACTTTTTTTAGCAAGAAACTAAAATTAGTCAATAGGTAATTTTAGAATGCTTAAAATTACATATCTATAAGAAAATTGCAATACTACAAAATTTTTTTTAATAAATTGAGTAAAAGAACCTACAGCTCCCTTCGTTTATACATCAAGTATTCATTAACAGTCAATATAAAAAGTCTGTTTCAAAAGACTGCTTCAGGAGGAGATGATCCACCCCATCCTTGGATTGAGACAGGTGAAATGAATGATGTAGATGCAATCATGCAATTATGCAATCATCATATAAGGTGTTATAGTTGAAAGTGTATTGACAAAATGGATAAACTGTTCAAGGTTGGTTGTTATTTTATATGAAGTGACCAGGGATGGTTTCAGAAATACAATGACTGGAACCTCAAGGAAATTTAGGGTTGAATCATGACATATCTGGCATCAGGAGGAGCAAGGAGAATGGTATTAGTGGAGAGAAAGTTTGAGAAACATAGTAAGAAATTTCTAATCATAACTTAATTGGCTCTGCTAAGGCTTACTTCAGTTACCAAAAATACTAATATTGAATGAAAGAAAAGAAAAATAATATTACTCATATTATTCCAGTATATGATATATTCCTTGAAAATATATACTAAGTTTACAAGTTGCTTTAAAATTTTTGACCTAACAAAACATCATTATAAATGAATACATAAGTAAGGAAATGTTATCTACACGTCTCGAGACAATTAAGCTACCACTTAAAGCTTTAAGATTTCTAATAGATAGTGAATCACACCAGAAAAAAATTACTGTGACTGAAAGAAAGAGGTCAGTGTGGGGAAATTCTAATCACAGAGGGTCTTGAGTATCATTTTAAGGATTGCTATAAACTTTGGATTTTAGTCAAAGGCCATTGGATGGTTTTGAAAGGGAGGTGGCATGTTTTCTTTTATATTTTGAAAATACAACCAGCTATTAATAGATGTGGTATAGCAAATGTGGAAGACAGAAGACCTGTTAAGAGGTTACTGTGATAAGCAAATTAAAGAAAAATGGATTTAATAGGAATCACTTATGGAGGTTGATAATAGTATATTATTTCATAATATGATCCTGGCAGTTCAAGATGTATTTGGTATTTTATTTTCTAAATTGTGGTTTTAAAATATCAACATGTTGAGCTTGGGGCAATAATATTTAATCACATGATAAGACATATTGGAACTTTTATTAAACACCCACATTGGTGCAGTTAAAAACTGTTTTTCATACATGTATATATTAATAGGTTAATAATACAAAACAATAGTTATGAATCAAGGAACAATTTGAAATGTTACTTTCCATAGCAACAGAATAGCAGATTTATTATGAAAAACTGTGTGATAAAGAGCAAAATTCCTCATTCAATGGATTTGATGTTATAAATTATTTTCATTATAGTTTAAATGAGTACATGCAAATGATTAGAGTGGCTAGTGGAGTAAATTGATAAATGAGTGAATTTCTCTACCATCACCAAATTTTCTCATTATGCTTAAGTACAGTAGAGATCACTAAACAGTATATACTTTTTTGTAATCATAACTTAATTGGCTCTGTTAAAGACTTATTTTGGTTACAAAAACTGCTAATATTGAATGAAAGAAAAGAAAAATAATATTACTCATATTATTCCAGTATATGGTATATTCGTTGAAAATATATAAATAAGTTTATAAGTTGCTTTAAAAATTTTGAGCTAACAAAACATCATTGTAAATGTATACATAAGTGCAGAAATGTTATCTTTATGTCTGGAGAGAATTAAGCTCTAACATTTCTAATGGAGAGTGAATTACAACCAGAAAAAATTACTGCGACTGGAAAAAAATACTCTCTGAAAGACATTTAAATTATGGTGTCTGCATTATGTTTGCTTATTTATAAAAAAGTTTCTTACACATGATCCTTAAGGTTAAATACAGGATAATGAGAGGCTAATACTGCTACTACTAAAATTAATAATAATAATATCAATTATTACTACTATCAATAAGTATACAAGTAATTAATAACTTATGTACCGTATACAATGGTAATATGCATGTGTCCTTAAACATGTAAAACCATGTTTATTTCTTACAGCAAAATTTGATGAAGCTTTATATTGCTATATTCTAAAATGGCTTGACCCTGTGTTTTAGCCAAGACCAGAACTTTAATTAATGCCTAAGCTCTGGATTTAATATTTTTAACCAAAATTAACCTGCCTCTAAAATTCTTTTTCTGGATACTATCTAAAATTTACTGGCTGGAAATTAGAAAGATATTTCTGCAGGTTTTTCTTTCTCTATATTAAGGTTGAGAACTTGGTTGATGATCTACCTAAATGCGTAAACTGCTTTTAAAAGTGAATAAATCTTTGCACTTTTACAAGCTACAGTGAAGGAAATTGTTCAAAATGACTTAGCCATAAGTGACATAGAGCTAAAGATACTTAAGGAGGGCAAATAGCTTTTTCTCAAAACTTGGAGATTTTCTTTTAAGGCGTTTTCTCTGAAGGTGTTCTAGAATTAACTGAAGCAAGTAAACTGGACTAGTAAAATGGATGATCATGTGCACAAATAAGATGTGTATATCCTGGGTTTGCAATGAGAAGCTTTTGCTAATAATTATATATATATTTAAATATTACTTGACTTAAATATATATTGAATCATTTACCTACAAAATTTACTTCCAAAGCTCTATTGTGCAAACTATAAGAAATTATTTTCTCTATATATAAACAGTGAGTAAAAAAGAGTATGTGAAACATTGTGGCACTGTGCACACTGCTGTTTGGTGATCTGGATTATAATCACAGCATCTGTCTCCTCCCTGCTTTGATTTATTGGTTATCAAAGGAACAGCTTGTTAGCCAGATACTTAAGTGAGTAGACAGTTGTCTTGATTTTGAAACACTAAGGAAAATACAAAATATTCAGGCTATCAAAACTGATAACATTTATTGAAATTTGGCACATTTGACATATGCAATCAGAGCTTTGAAAGTATAAGGATTGAAATTAAAGAGAAAAACTAACTGCAGTCTAATTGCGAGACACTGAAAGCCTCAATTTTGACTGAAGATATTTTTTTTCATTTGAACTTGATAAATTCTCAAAGAACATATTATTGAAAATAATTTCATGAAAGATCATATTTTATTCTCTTTATGAATAAGGAAATATATTTTTGATAATATGACAATTTTTTTTGCATTTTTTTTGAAGAACCCTCTTCTCATGGCTTTTGGTTCTACTAGAGAGATACCTACCAGTTCAAATTGGGACAATATGAGTAAAGAAAAGTATAATGGTTGCAACGGGCTGAAAAGCATTAAAATGAAGAACATAACTGCATAGTGACATGCAGAAAATATTTGAGGGGGGGCTAAATTCCTTTTCAAAAAATGCATAAATATAGGTAAGGAAACTTTCCTTTACTGACTGCATTTAATAGTAGAAAATGTTCATGAGAGATAATTGTTTTATATGTATGAAGAATAATAACTATTAAATCCAAGAAAATTGGTTAAATAGTCAATATTTTATAAAAAATCAATGGAAGTAAGAAAAGACCATCAAAAATGCCAAAACCCTTTGGTGAAAATTTGAGCTGAACCTTCTACTGAGTCGATCAGGTGGACCTTACCAGATCTCCTTATTCTCAAGTGTTACAACTTCAAAGGTAACTTCCAAATAAAACTTTAGTTTTTAAATCTCAGATATGGAAGTAATGCCTTCTCCAGAAATTTCTGAAAGTAAGAGAAAAATAGGAAATACGTTCCAATATCAATATTTGAAAAAATTGGGAGACATTTGGGATCCATTAACACCACCTGAAAAAAAAAGTAATTTCCAATTGAAGTAAAGTAGAACTAGAGTTGGGGAAAGACTAAGCGATGTTGCTCATGGCTGAAAAAACAGAGCAAAGTCAGAAGATAATTTTTAAAAATAAATGGTGTGCACTGGGTTTTGTTCAAAACAGAAGGGACATAGCATATGTGATAGAAATCCTAATCTTATATGAATACATTTACCTGAAGCTTGAGAATTTATGGAGATGACAGTGAATGATGTATTAAACAAATAATAATGATTTAAATAATCTATCATGAGATAGGTAGAGTGGGAAAGGCTCTCTACCATGAGCAGGTTTTCATAGCTACCTTTTTATTGCTTCATAGAAGTACTATTATAAAATGTTTGCTACCTTGAATCATAAAGAAAACATTGCTGTATTGAAACATAACCAAGTCATACTTCAAATCTAGATTCCTGAAAATAATAGGTTCAGAAAGAAAAAATAATTAAAGCACGGAAATGAAAATGCAAGAGGAACATGCCAAGAAGAAACTATTAGTCAAAGAATAGCAACAATTGAAAAAGAGAGAGAGAGAGAAAGAAATAAATTACATACATGAAATAAAAATAATTTGATCAAGTATATAAATATAAAATTAAATTTCAGAGACAGTTAATGAGATAATTTAAAATGAAAATATAGGAGCACAAAATAGAGTTAAACTATCTTTTAAAAAAGATATATAAAAAATATATAATGTCTGCTAGCAAAGTTTAACAAAGCATTAAAAGATAAAACAATTTAAATTCATAGATACTAAAGACCAATTGGGAGTAAAACAAAAGAAATGGAAATTGCTGAATATACAACAAAATTAGTAAAGCTCAAGACATGTAAATAAATTGCAAATCAACAACATTTTCAAGATTGGGGTAAGTGACTTATAAAAAATAGGAAATGAAGACACTATCTTATTGGCCATCTTAAAATATAGGCCAAAACACTGAAATAAACCATAAATGATGATAAATTTCAATTCTTTTCCAGAAATAATAGTTTTTGATTTTATGGGTTAGAGGTGAATACTTCATCATGTAAAAATTTGACAAAATGATACAAACCAAGGCAAAATCCACTAAAGTTGACAATTTTCCAATATAGAGAATCCAGAAACAATCCAAACTATAGATGACATCAGTTGCAACTGATAAATTAGATTGATTTTATGCATGCAATTTTTATTAGCAGTACTAAATATGGTGTCTCATCAATCAGTTCAGCAAATTTAAACATAACAGATTTCTATCCCTGGTCCTGATGGGGTTACGGGTAGTAGACTAGGTCCCCTGCTGCAAACAACTGTAAAACTAGACAAAGTCATATGAAGCAACAGTTATGAGCCAGTATAAGAAGGCAGTATAAAATCTATGATCAATGTGATAAAGGGATCTTGAGGTGACTCCAATAATTTCCAAGCTCTTTCCTTGGGACTGATTTCCTAACTCCAGGAAGTTGAAATTCAAAAGAGATCATTATGATGATACTTAGCTGAAGAAAAGAGATAAGAGTTTGAAAAAGCAAAAAATATATATATATATCTGGAATCTGAAATGACTATCAAGAAAAGGGGTCTGCAGAGAGAGGAGACCTCAAAAGTACATATGACAGAGAAGTCTCCTTCACTTTCAAGGCTGAAGAACAGAATTTTGAGTAATTTACTGACTGTTCATTTTGCCTGGATGAGGAAATTGCCAGAGGTGTGAGTCTACGTTGATTCATGAGCTGTGGCTAATGGGTTTGGATGAATGATTAGCAACTTGGAAGGAACATGGTAAAAATTTGATAACAATGAAGTCTGTGGAAGATGTTTGTCAACATCTGCAAATAAGCACAGGATGTGATGATATCTATGTTACCAGGAGAACACATACCAAAGGATGAATGCAGCAGAGTTTTAATAATCAGGTGAATAAGATGACCCATTTTATGGACATCAGTCTATTCTTTCCTTACCCATCAGACTCATAAATGAAGTGATCAACAACATGGACTCATACTGACAAAGGCTGATCTGTTTGCTGTGTCCAATTTGCTACAGCTATTGGGCCACCATTCCTTGGTGAGAAAAGCCAAGTGTTTGAAGGCAGTGATTACACTGGACCACTAACATCACTGATGGGAGAGCACATATTCTTACTTGAATAGAGACTTACTTTGGATATGTACTTGCCTGCAATGCTTATAGAGTATCATATCCACTATTACAGATTCTTCACAGTAATTCTTCTAACCAAGAATTCATTTGACAGCAAATGAATAGCAGCAATTGGCCCATGCTTACAAAATTCAGAGGGTCTACATGTTTTTCATAATCCTGAAGCAGTTGACTTAAAATGATGGTGATGCACTCTTTTGAAGATTCATTTACCAAGCCAGCTGAGTGGCAATACTTTACTGACAGGAGCAATGTCTGCAGAGATGGTGTATGTGTCCCTAAACCAACATCAACTATATGGTATTATCTTTCTCAGAAGCTGGATTCATGAGCCTTGGAATCAAGAATGGAAATGGGAATGGATCTTCGTCCTCATTAGTGGCCCAGTAGCAACTTTTTTCTCCTTCTCCTCAGATTTTAGTTCCAAAGGAAGTAATTCTTCCATCTGAGAACAAATGAGACCAGAAAACTAGAAATTGAAACTGCTAAAATTTCAAAATGAAAACATTGAGGAAGGCAAATAATTCTTAAAGCATAGATTTAAATATATAAATGAGTTAAATATAAAAAATTGACTTTATTGCAGCTAATAGAATTACCTCATTCTTTATAAGCCATGACAAACAAAATGAAAAGGTAAGTAAATAATTAAAGAAAATAATTGGAATATATAGGTATATATTTTATAAAGACTACACACATAAAAATACAGCATGAACACATGCAACTCAATAATAAGAATATGATCCAATTTTTTTAAAGGACAAAATATCTTAACAGCTAATTCACAAAGAATATATACAAACAGTCAGTAAGTTTAGGGAAAAAAAAAAAAGCTCAATATCATTAGTCACCAAGAAAAATGCAGCTTAAAACTACAATGAGATACCACTTCTTACTTTTACCAGAATGGCTAAAGAGAAAAAAAAAATCTAACTTAATGTTGGCAAAAAAAAATGTTCATTACAAATTTCTAGAAATTTAAAATAGTGCAGCAATTTTGGAAAATAATTAGGCAATTTTTATGTGATATAAATACATGAACTGTATACTCAAGTAATTTTTCTGCTAGGTATCCATCCAAAAGAGGATACACTCATAGGTCTGTTAACAATTTACATTAAAAAAACTCATTGTATATTCATCAAAGAAGTGACTTCCATAGTTCCAGAAGAGCTTGATATCCCAGGTTCACTCAGAGTTCTTGGCTCCTCACATTCAATGTTAAAACCAGCTGTAATGAAACACCACATTTGGTTTTAATATGCACTAGAAAAATGCTGCTGTACTGACAAGTTTCCTCATTTTACACTAGGAATATGCACTAGAAAAATGCTGCTGTAATGACAAGTTTCCTCATTTTACACTAGGAAATTTAAACTATACAGATAATCCTCATTTTATTCTAGGAAATTGCTTCAGAAAAATTTTGTTCAACTTGACATTTGTTTAGTCAAACTGTAATGTCAATTAAGATGTATAATACTTTCAGTTGTTTTTTCTATATTTAATTTTTAAGAAAATATTAAACAATAAATTAAACATAAAAAGACAACTATTTAAATGACTCAAGAAAATTTATCATGCATTGCCTATAGCAGTTGTTTTTTAATATATTTTTATTGTTTTTGTTGTTTTTAGTTGCGTGATACTGCTGAAGATAAATTTTGAAATCAAATAGAGAAGTACCACTTTAGACCAAGATAGATATGTGTTAATGATGTTTCTGAATATTATTGAGTGAGAATATGTGGGCAAATATGGATAGAATTCTGTTCCCCCAGGTAATACATTGAAGACTTGATCCCCAGTATCTCAGAATGTACCCTTACTTGAAAATATGGTCCTTAAAGGTAGAGTTAAGGCAAGTTAAAATGAGGTCATACAGTAATAAGGTGGATCCTTAATCCAATATGATTGATATTAGTGTAAGAAGGTGTTTGGACACAGAAAGACAAATGGGACTATGTCCTGAGATTCTGAGACAGCCATTCAACTCATATGCTAGAAGGATTGCTGAAAAGTCACCATCAGAAGCCAGGCGAGTGGCATGGAACAGATTTCAGTGGAAGCATGGGTCTGTAAACAATTTAATGTCAGACTTGTAGCCTCCAGAATTGTAAGACTAAATTTCTGTTTTAAGATACTCAGTTTTAAGCACTTTGTTACAGCATTACTGGTAAACCATGTGTCTTGACCCAGTGGAGATGTTCCAGCTCAAAGACCAAAGTAAACATCAGGCACAGACTGAAACATGAATTTTGTCGGGGGACTTATGTGCAGGAGAAGAATCAGACAGCTCAGGAGGTGGACATCGGAAGACTGGAAGTAGAGGGGAAGGCAGGGTTTTATAGTGGACATAGACAAAGAAGACATAGAACCAGGAGCGGACATGCACATGGTTCTAAGGAAGTTAACTGTTTCTTAAAGTTTGCCTCCCTGAGCACAACTTCCTACAGAGTTAAACTTGGGGAAAGACAAGGAAGGCACAAAGCTGAGAAAGTACATGCAAGAATGTGTATAACTGCTGAGAAAGAGTTGGACAATATTGGAAAATGCAAAAATATATTATGTTATAATGTACTCTACCACACAACTCTTAAAATTCTTCTGCAACCTCTTCTGCTTAAGTCCCTGAGCATGGGAATAGTAGGTTACAGGTTTACAGCTTGCAATACTGAGAAATGATGTCACAATTGCAATGTAAATAGCAACAAAATGAACAAACAATACTGTCGGTATGCCAATAAGAAGAGTATAACTCCTATTCATGGATGCTTAAGTATGCCAAGAAGAAAGGGAGTCTACAAACCTTATTTTTTTAATAATGGTTTCTAGACCTCTCCCTTTGCAAGTATGCTAAGGCATTGGTGGCATTTGTGTGTTCCTCAGATATATATAAGCTGCAAGCAGTGCCAGGCAGGGCACAAGCAACACCTTGAGTGGCAGTGAGCATGTGTAAGCCCATGAGGTTTTGTAGCACTACTTTTTTATTTGCTCAGTTTCTCTATTTAAGAGACATGTTTTATTTGTTATCTTAAGAGCATGGGCAGTTAAATTAGTTAAATCTGTTACTTGTGTTACATCATTTAAAGCTCTGGTACTAGAGAGAAAAATACTAAGGGGTTATTCCTACCATGTTAAAGATCACTTCCCTTTAAGATCGAAGTGATCTTGTAAAGCTGGGAAATTCTCTGGTGCACTGGGCAAAACTTTGTGAATGCTCTCTTACAGAAAAGGGTATCCTAGAATAAATTTACTATCCAATATGATGGGAGATATGGCCAAAAGCATTTTTCACATAACCAAACAGTACTGGAGGAGGCAAATATGATCCAGCTCATTTGCAGCTGCTTTGTTTTGCTGTTCATTCAGGCTGCCATGCTATGATGTTTCAATCACATTTTAACTTGGGCAGCCATCCCATGTGTCAGTGCATAGCTAAATCAGAAGTATTATGTATTTCAATACCCAGAGGAGTTCTGGTGCTTAGTATGTCCTACTTAGCAACTCTCCAGATCAAGCCATCTCAAACAGATGTCACAGATGGGCAGGTCTTGTTTACATTACCTCTTAACAGTTGGTCTGGTTGTGGAATGCTGCTATGGCTGCAGCTTAATCAAGGAAAACAGATGAACTTAGATGAAGCAGGAAATATGCCTAGCAAGCCAAACATAAATGTTTAGTGGGTACCTGAATAGGAAGATCTTATCTTGTCCATAAAATTACTATAGAGTTTTCTCCCATAGGGCCTAAGATATTTGCCACTAATGGGTGGACATTAGCCTTATAGTACCACACATTTTGTCACTCCACAGGAGCAGGCCTTAGTGCCAATTGTGTCCTTTTAGGTTCTAAACACATCATCCTGGCAATTATTTCCCTGGTGGATATATTTCTTGTGCATCCTTTATATTGCAGTGCTGTTGGTTCTCTTGAGAACAGGAAGACGGGCTCCAGGGCTCCACCAGCCTGTCTTATAGCACCCTCCAGCAGTATGCAACAGAATGAGACTGGAGGCAGTGTCCACTGAAGATCCAAGTAGATGCAGCCTTTCCCAGCAGGTAAAGCTATAGATGTCCATATTAGTAAACTGTTTTCATGCACTTCTGGGGCATGTCTAGAAGGTGTGACTGTTACCTTTGTAGTTTGGGGGGGGTCAATGCAACAGGCCATGCCAATAGCTCAAATGGGGAGACACCATGCACAACACTATGATCCTGATTTAAACATGAAAGCACTTTACTTAAAACAGTGGTCCAATTTTTTTTTTAACATTTTTTTAGGATTATGCTAGTTAATGGGTAAAATATAATTTGTATACTTGCCTTGACTTTCTTTTAATAGTCTCATTTTTTGTTGAAGGTGAAGCTTTGATGAGTAGCTGACTGGAAGCACTTTCAGAGAAGCATTAGAGTAAAATGATGTAACTGACAAAGAAATTTGGCTGTTTTTGATCCATATAACATTTTAAAATTAGCTAAAACCTTAACTAGTAGCACTATATTGTCATCTAATATTTTGCAGATCAGTAACCAAGAGGTCAAGAAATATCTTTTAATTTTTATAATGTTGTCTAAACATTTTTATGCAACTTATATAATATAAAAATAGCTACTTAGTGCTTCATTTTTCACAAGATGAAAGAACAAACGCTTTGCAACTACTTGAAATAAAATGCTATCCTTTAGGGTGTGCCTTGAGGAATCAAAATGCTAAATGCTCTCAGGTTTGAAACAATATTTGGTTGGTTTCATATTTAACTAAAGTTAAGGAAGAGACTTAGTTCTTTTAAAAGTGAGAGAACTTGATATTCTTAAACAATCAAGAACATGATAAAGTCAATAAAAAGTACAAGAAATTATTCCCATAAAACACAAACTTTCTGCTTTACATTGATTATTGGGAAAAAATACCTTTATAACTTTTTGCTAAAACAGACCAATAACCCAAGGAAACTTCATTACTTTAATAGAGAGAAAAGTAAATTGTTGTTTGCATCAATTTTTTTATACTAAAGCTTTACAAAAATTTTTATAGACTCATTAAATCTTTCCTAACTTTGCCCATAATTTCCTCTTCTGTGAACCTTCTGTAATTTTCTATATTCAGAATTTGTCATTTTCTTCTTCCTTATTCTGTAACAATTATTTAGGACAAAATTACTTTTTTCTTCCTTTTAATGAAAACACATCCTTTAAATCTTTCATACTTAATTACCAAAATAATTTTGGAAACTGTCTTTAAGTAAACACCTTACAACATAAAAGTACCATCAAAATCGAACTTGTCAGAATAATACTAAATACTTAAAATACTTTAGTCAACACATTTTGAACAGTAATGATGCAATCTTTTGATAAAGATTAATGGAACATATAGATATTATGTTGTTCCCCTATAAAAAAGCCCAATGATTCAATACATGATGGTATTTTGTCTTTAGAGTTTTGTTAAACCTTTTAGGGGTATATCAGATTTAAGTTTACTTCCATTACTGTAGGATACCAAATAAGGGTAAACGTGACAATCTTCTGTAACAGTTATCAATCATAGTATTTTAGAGGGATTTCTCATGCTTTTGCCATTTGTTACCCGATGGCTGCTCCTTTATGCCAACCCTTTCTTTTTGTAATCATAAGGCAGCTTCCTCAGCAATTGTGGGACCTTTTAGGCAGACACAGTCTAAAACATTTGATTTTGGTTACTAGAAGAAGTTTTCTCAACTTAATTAATTCCCTGGCAGAGTATTCTTTCATAACCACAGCTTCATTTACTGGCCAAACAGAGCTGTTATAGGGACTTTGTGCCAGTCTGACAATTTGTACTTTTTCTTATTCTTTAATTGTACCAGTTATTTCTTGATGCCCTGCCAGGAATTCCAGGTTTTTGGATTTCAATCTTTTTTAGTTAACATAGCTCTAACCTTAGACAGGCCTTTTTGTCAGCCTCCTAATTTAAACATTTGATAGACCAGCACTTCCATATCATCATTTATTTTATTAAATTGCTCTGAAAGTCCTGTTACTAAAGTGGAGGTGGAAGTCTATATATCTCTTTCAAACTGCAACTTGCTTATGGAATCCTCTGTCTTCCTTGAGGCAGACTGCTCTAGCTGGCCATACCACACATAACAACAGCCAACTCACTGCAGCACAGTCAATTAAGTAGATGATCCCTCCATCCAAGGGATCACTCTAGCAGATGATGCTGTGTTTGCCATGTGCCCTTCCAGCTGAGAGAGAAGCCCTGACTGTGTTCACCATGTGCCTTCTCATTTGAGAGAGAAACCCTGAACTTCATCGGCCTTCTTGAACCAAGGTATCTTTCCCTGGATGCCTTTGATTGGACATTTCTATAGACTTGTTGCAATTGGGGCATTTTCTTGGCCTTGGAACTGTAAACTATCAACTCATTAAATTCCCCTTTTTAAAAGCCACTCCATTTCTGGTATATTGTATTCCGGCAGCTAGCAAACTAGAACAGATTTTGGTACTGGAGAGTGGGGTGCTACTGTTGTGGTTTGCAAATACCAAACATGTTGGAATGGCTTTTTAAATGGATAAAGGGAAGAATCTGGAGAAGTTGTGAGAAGCTTGATAGAGAAGGCCTAAAATTCTTTGAAGAGACTGTTGGTAGAAATGTAGACTCTAAAGATACCTCTGACCAGGCTTTAGACAGAAATGAGGCCCATGTTATTAGAAACTGGAAGGTAGGCGACCCTTGTTTTAAAATGGCAGATAATCTGGCAAAGTTGACTAAAGGTACTGGCTAGAAGGCAGATTTTAAAAGCCATGAACTTGGATATTTAGCAGAGGAGATCTCCAAATTAAATGTTGAAAGCACAGCCTGGTTTCTCCTTGCAGCTTATGAAACTAGAAGCCAGGAGAGAAAGCTAGCAGATGACTCCGTATTTGCCATGTGCCCTTCCAGCTGAGAGAGAAGCCCTGACTGTGTTTGCCATGCGCCTTCTCACTTGAGAGAGAAACCCTGAACTTCATTGGCCTTCTTGAACCAAGGTATCTTTCCCTGGATGCCTTAGATTGGACATTTCTATAGACTTGTTTTAATTGGGACATTTTCTCAGCCTTAAAACTGTAAACCAACAACTCATTAAATTCCCCTTTTAAAAGCCATTCCATTTCTGGTATATTGCATTCCAGCAGCTAGCAAACTAGAACAATCACCAAGGAAGCAGATCATCCTGGTATTACCCACACAAATTCTCCTTTCCCAGAATTCTTGCTGCTAGTAGCAGGAGTTTCCTTGGTATCCTGGCTGACTTACCAATTGTCCTGGCCCAATGGGGATTCTCCACATAAAAGAACAAAGAAAACACCAGGCATAGACTGAGGCATGAATTTCATTGGGGGACTTATGGACAGGAGAAGAAATCATAAACTTCCAGAGTCAGTCACCTGGAGATTGAAAGCAGCACCCCACATTGTTAAGAGGGGAAGGTAGGGATTTATAGTGGACATATAGAAAGAAGGCACAGAGTCAAGAGAGTGGATGCGCATGTCGCTAACAAAGTTAATTGTTTTTTAATGTTTGCATCTCTGAACACAACTTCCTAAAATGTTCACTTTGGGAAAGTTAACAAAAGCACAGGGCTGAGAGTACATACAGAAATGTGCATAATTGCTGACAAAGTTGGGAGAGTTGGGGAATACTGAACAATGCAAAAGCATTATTTTGCTACAACAAGACAGACATCTATTAAAAACATTAGATTTAGCTTGTTTTATGATTATATGTTGTGGCTGATTCAGAAACATTGACCCATATGCCTGATTCTTATTTATAGCATTAAAAACAGGTCATCATGAGTGGGTGGTGGTGGCGCATTGGCAGAGTTCTCACCTGCTATGCCAGAGACCCGGGTTTGATTCCTCATGCCTGCCCATGTTAAAAAAAAAAAAAAATAGGTCATCATTCCATACTCACAGTTGAATATAAATTCAAATTACTGTAAGTCTATCAACTAGAACTTAAAGAATTCTGACAAATTTGGATTCACTACTTGGATATTCTGAAAACTACAGGCAGGAAAAACAAACTGTAATGAAAAGTGCATTGGATATTTAAAATACATAATGAAATAATTAAATGGAATATAATATGTTCAAGGTTTGAAAATATAAAACCACATAAGAAATAAAAATTTTAATGTATCAGATGCAAGTAGGATGTATGTTGTACGTAGGTTATAATTGATTTATATTAGGATCTCAGAGTAAAATCTATATTGTGAGATTATTTGTGCAACTCAATTTCTTAGTTTCAAAGCCGAGAAGGTATTTTTGTACTTACCTAGGCTCTTGTGATCCCATCCCAAGTTAACTTTACAAATAAGATAGGAATATTCATCTTTGATATCGTACCATTGTACCCTTTATATATACATATATATTCTTTTTTCTGGAAGTATTCTGTGAGCAAAATGAATTCACTACAGTTCCTGCAAAATGGTAACATGACAGTTCACATGTCATCAAGTTAAACTTGCTCACAGGGAGATCTGGATAATCATGGCAAGAGTGCTACTACCTTTGCACTGTTATGAAATAAAACTAATGATGTATGCTTATGTGGACTGAGATTCAGGGATTTATGTAGAGGAAATCCAACAACATGTGAAACCCCCAGGTAGAAGCAACTATTCAGTCTTTGGGCATTTTCTATCCTTTTCACGTATTTCTCGTAAGACACCAATGACATTATATTGCCGTTTTTATTTAAAGGCGTGCTTATCCCTGATATTCAGTGAAGAGTTAAAGTACAAGACTTCTTTTTTTTTTCTTCAGTTTTTACCTTTGCTTATAATGTAGTATTTGGTCTATAGTCATGCTCAGTGTATCTTTTGTTAACTAATGTTAAAGTAAATCAATGAATAAATTCATAGATATTTCTTCAGGAAAAGTAGGACTGTTATTTATTGAAATATATTTTTAATTTTTAAATAATTTTTATTTAAAACTTTGTAGGTTTATACAAATTAGGCAGAAAGTACAGAGTTCCCATATACTATCCCTCCTAACACCACAGTTTTCCCTATTATTAACACTTAGCATTAAAGTGATACTTTTGTTGCATTTGATTAAACAATATTATTATAAATATAATTATACTATTATCTATAATCTATAGCAGTCTGTAGTTTGCATTAGCATTTATTCTTTTTTCTTTTTAATTTGTTCCTGTAACATATATACTTGGTACAGTGTTTCAGTTTAGGATAATGGAAAAGTTTTGGTAAAAGATAGTAGTGATGGTAGCACATTTTGAAGGTAATTAACACCACTAATTGTATACTTGAAAGTGGTTAAAATTAGTTATTTTTTAAACTATTTGCTTCATTAGTCCATCTGAAAGACTTCCAAAATAATCTTTTTTCTTTCTTTCGTAAATTAACTTCATTATAATATCTTATGTTAAATTACTTAAATTACAGAACAAAATTCTGAAACCAGGCTTAGCTCTTTCTTCAAATATTGACTCACAGAATTTCTGTAGGGTTGAAATAAAGTTAGAGACACACACTCACACATGCACACACACAAACAATTCATACTTTATCTTCGAAATTCTATTTAATTATTTATAAATTTAATATCTGAATGCTAAAATACTCCAAGAAAGAATGAAATATCATGTATAAACACCCTAGTTTTGATATAATATATACAATGAATCATATAATTACTTGAAAGTATGCTTTTTATATGGTGTAAAAGTTCATGACTGTTAGACATTAATATATTACTTAATTTTCAATCCATCTATCTATTGTTATTATGGCAAGTTTCTGTGAAAGACATGGATTTAACTGCTTGGTTATAATTACATAATCACTTCCTGTCTTATGTCTATGACACTGCAAGTTTCTAAAACGTCAGTATTTAGATATGCTGTTGACCCACAATAATTATCTTTTCAGTCAAAAGTGTTTTAGACTGCAAGGGTTAGAGTTGATCACATAATCCGTACTCCATTAACCCATACATTTACTGTGGTCTCAAGTATAACATGGGCAAGTTTGCAAGTAAAATGCAATGTGCATACATAAAACAAAATAATGTATCTGATGAGAGGTCAAATTTGTTTTCTATCTTTATAAATGTGTACTTTATCAGTAGGTAAAGTAAACATTTACCTGTGTACTTTCTCATCTACTCCTCCTCATTGAATTCTTAGGGTAAAAGCAAATATTTACTGTGGTTTCCTTTTCCCTAAACTATACTTGATAAAAAGACAAATTCTTCAGGACAAAATAATCCCACAGGTCAAGTATCGATGTAATTTTAATCAATGTCAAATTACTGGATTACATAATCTACCATAAATAGAAATAATAATGGAGGATACAAATGCAAAGTCATTCTAATAAACTTTAAAGAAAACTAAGTAAGAAACTAGTCATCTGGAAACAAAATTTGAAAAACTAAAAGTAACTAGCAGAAATATTAGCTATGGAAAATTATTATAATTAAAATAAAGAGCACATGAAGTAGCCTAAAGTGCTGAATGGACATAATAGAAACATATTGGCATACTAGAGGAGAAGACTGCATCAACAATTTAAAAGAAAGAAAGAGCAAAAACAAAGTTGACTTCAGACATTTTAGCAGCAATACTGGATTCAAAAGTAATATCTTCAAAGTATTAGAGCAAAAGAATTTAGAAACTACCTTACCTTAGACAGCAAAACACTATTTAAGTGTGATGGAGGAATATGATGATTCTCATGTCCAGAAGGCCTCAAAAGTTCTGCCACAAAAAGACAGACATTGTAAGCAATGTGAAAAGGAATATATGAAGTAAGAAATGTACAATTCCAGGGAGTGTTGCAAGACATATTTGAAGTAAAAGTGACCAAATATCTTGACTGAAGTTTATTGTCTCTGTTGTTGCTGCCAATGTTTTTGTATTCAAAATCATCAAATACAGCATGGAGGCACAATATTAGAATATTAACAGTGTCCACATATTTGAAAACTGTAAATGGGTAATTGATTCCTAAAAATCAACCTAAAATCAACTTTTCAATTTTAAATAAAACATATATGATTAAATATTATAGTATATATATAAGACTAACTGACCCACTATATTAAGATAACAGAAATATATCCAAATATATCAATAATAAGAATAAATGTAAATGAATCAAATTCAAAGACAAAATTAACATATCAAACATAAAGCAAACAGTTTCAGATAAATGTTGCTGTTTCTACCAGTATTCCTAGTGTCATGGACAGTCCCTGGGACACAAAAGGTGAAGAAATATTAACTCAAGATCGATTATAAGTTCAAAAGTAAAATTTTAAACTATAAAAGTGCTACAAGAAAACAGAGGAGAAAATTTAGGTGACCTTTAGTTCATTGGTGACTTTTTAAATACAATACCAAAAGTACAGTCCATGAAATAAAAACTGATAAAATGGATTTCATTGAATTTAAAATTCTTGTCTGCAAAGACACTTTTAAGTGTAAAAAAAACAAGCCACAGTCTGAGAGGAATTATTTGTAGAACACATGATGCAAAATGATTTGCATCCACAATGTAGAAAGAATACTTAAAACTCAACAATAAGTAAACAAATAATCCAGTTATAAGATGGGTGAAAGACCTGAACAAACACTTCACCAAAGAGGATACACACATGGTAAAATGAGCATATAAAAAATTCTCATCATCATATGCCATTTTAGAGTTGCAAATTAAAACAAAAAGAGATACCACTGCAAACCTATTTAAATGATTAAAATCCAAACACTGACAGGCATGTGAAGTAACAAGAACTCATCATTCTTTACTGTTGGGAATGCAATGTTGTACAGCCAATTTGGAAGACAGTCTACCAGTTCTTTATATACCTAAATATGCTTACCAAATGATCCAGCAATCATGCTTCTAGGTATCTACCCAAATGACTGGAAAACATGCCCATAGCAAAACTTGCAACCAAATGTTTACATCAGCTTTATTCCTAACTGCCAAACATTGGAAGCAACCAAATTGTATTTCAATAAGTGGACGGATAAGCAAGCCATAGTACATCCACCATGGAGTAATATTTGGTGATTAAAAAATAATAATAACTATCAAGTTGTGAAAAGGCAAGGAGGAAACTTAAATGAGTATTTTCAAGTGAAAGAAACTGTTGGAAAAACTACATACTGTATGTTGTGGTTTAATAAAGCTGCCAGAATGCAATATGTCAGAAATGGATTGGCTTTTACAAAGGGGGTTTCTTTCTTAGCTTCTCTGGGGAAAACTCCAGACTTCAGCTTTTAGCTTAGCATCTCCTGGACATTTTATTCTCTGTTTCCAAGTATCTGTGCTTTCTCCAAAATGCCTCCTTCTTGAAGGACTTCAATAAGAAGATTAAGACCCACCTTGAATGAGTAGAGTAACATCTTCATTGAAACAACCTAGTCACAAAGTCCTACCTAACAATAGGCCTACCCCCACAGGATTGGATTAAAAAAAAACACAACTTTCTCTGAGGATACATAACAGTTTCAAGCCAGCACAATCCACCCTCTGGATTCCCAAAAGGCATTTTCTTTCTATATGCAAAATACTTTCATTCCATCACAATATCACAAAAACCTTAAACCATTTCAGTAACAATATAACTATAATACAAAGTAAAAAACAGTAGAAAGTATCAAAATCAGTTACAGGCATGGTTTGTTCTAGGGCCAATTTCTCATCTGGCTGGGGACCTGTAAAACTCAGAACAAGTTATCTGCTGTCAAAATGCTAAGAAGGGACAGTCAAAGGATAAAAATTCTCATTTTCATAGGGAGAAATTGGAAAGAAAACAGGGGTCACCAGGCCCAAACAGTTCCAAAAACCTGCATGGTATACTCCATTAGATTTCAGTGTCTGCGAATCATTTATATAATGATGCTTTATCCTTGGAGCTTCACAAAGTGGCAGTCCCACCCTTTTCAAGGGCTTCTGCAGTAGCTTTGCTTTCTCCAAATGCTGAGGTGAGGGTTGCAACATTGGGGAATGGTAGTGAGACCACCTTGTTCTTGGCCATACCCTCCCCAAGTGTCTGGGTGAGACATGGACTCTCTGTCATCTTCGGGCCATGTGATAAACCCCTTCAGCACAGTGAAGTGGTAGACAGGCTATCCCCAATCACTGGAGAATGTGTTCCACCCTCTTTGAGATCTGGGACAGTGCCTTCCTTCCAGCATAACAGGGCAGCTGAGCTCCACTCAATTCCTCAGGCATCTGAGAACCCTGCGGAGAGAACACTTTGCCTGAAAAATCGGGCAGAAGGCCCACCATCTGTAAACTCCTTGACAATCTCGTCCTCTCCACGTACATGGGCAGGTCTTTCTTGGACTGAGATTTCCTGGCTCCAGACCCTACCTTCCATGGTTCTGCCTTTAAAGTCATTTTTCCTTTTATCTGTCCTTTTTCTGTCTCTTTTTGTCCAAACCGGCAGTGGTTGCATTCATAAAAATCTCACAAAAAAAATGTTGTTTTGGCATGCAGCATACAAGGGTCACAACTATCAGACAATAGGAATTTCCACAAATCATTTTGGATAACTCCATATCCTATCTTAGCTTTTTCTGAAATAGCTGACTGGTTCTATATTTATTTAAATGATCACATGGGGCACGATTCTCTGGGACCTTACTTTCCTGAATCCCAGAATTTTCCAGACCATCAATTTTTTGTTTCTTTGTATCTAAGAGATCAGTTCTCATCTTATCCCTTTCCTCTTGCATTTTACTATAAGCCACAAGGAGAAGTGAGGCTGCATTTTCCCAATTTATATGTAAATTTCCTCAGCTGTATTTCTCAGATCATCACTTTAAAATTATCCGTTCCATCCAGCACTAGAACTCAATTTTGCCAAATCATCTGCCACTTTAAAACAAGTGTTGCCTTCCTTCCAGTTTGCAATAGCACATTTATCAATTCTAAGACTTCACTGGAAGAACCTTACTGTCCATATTTCTACCAACAGTTTCTTCAGAGCAAATTAGGCCTTCTCTACCAAGCATCTCATAATTCACCAGAATCTTCCCCGTAACCATTTATAAAATTGTCCTAACATTTTTGGTATTTGCAAATTGCAGCACCCCACTTCTTTGATACCAAAATCTATTTCAGTTTGCTAAAGCTGCCAAAATACAATATATCAGAAATTGATTTGTTTTTACAAAGGAGTTTTATTAAATTACAAGTACAATTCTAAGGTCATGGAAATGTCCAAATTAAGGCATCAACAAGAGGATATCTTTACTGATGAAATGCCAATTGTGTCCAGTTCCTCTGTCACATGGGAAGGCACATGGTGATGTCTGCTGGCCCTTCTCTCCTGGGTTCATTCAACATGGCTCTCTCAACTCCTTGGGCTCTTCTGGCTTCGGTTGTGGTGTTTTCTTTCTAAGCTCCTCTGGGAAAACTCTTGATTTCATCTCTTAGCTTAGCATCCTCTGGGGCATTTTCTTTTCTGTCTCTAAGTGTCTTTCTCCAAAATACTCCCTCTTAAAGGACTCCAGAAGCAGATTAAGACCCGTCTTGAACGGGCGGGTCACATCTCCACTGAACCAATCTAACTAAAAATTTCCTCCCTTTTAATACATCCTCCCCCATAAGATTGGATTAAAAAAGCATGGGTTCTCTGGAGTACATAACAGTTTCAAACTAGAACACATCATGATTAAAATTACATGATATTCTGGAAAACATAAAACTATAGGAACAGTAAAAAGATAGCTTCCAGGGATTCAGAGAAAGGGGAGGGGATGAACAGCTAGATGGAGGACAGTGCATTTTTAGGGCAATGACTTTTCTGTTTGATACTGCAGTGGTGAATACTTGGCATTGTGAATTTGTTAAAACTCATAGAAGTGTATAACACAGTGTGATCCTTAAAGTACACTATGGATTTAGTTAAGAGTAATGAATAGTATTGGTTCAATAATGATAACACTGTAACAATATGCCACTCTAATGCAAGATTTTAATAATAGGAGGAATTCTGGGGGTGAAAGGGCATATATGGGAACCCTTTGTACTTTTTGCATGATATTTCTGTAACCCTAATAATGCTCTAAAAATAGTCTATTAAAAATTCAAAAAATCAAAACAAAGTCAAAGGATGAAAAAAGAAGACTAGACAGAGAGTGACAAATGAAAATAAAAAATAAAACACTATCAAAAGTGATCACATTACCAGCTAAAGGAAACATTTTTCAGATTGGTCAAAAACAAAGCAAAACACAGGCAAATAAAAATTGTTCTGAATCTCTTTATAATAATGGGCCCTTAAAACATAACGTCTTAGAAAGTTTAAAATTAAAGTCATGGAAAAAATTTACTAGGAAAATACCAATTTGAAATAATTTTATTAACATGTGGCCAAATACATTTGAAATTCAGCATTTTGGGCATAGAAGAATAGTAAATAATGGAAAACATTTAACTCACTAGGAAGAAAAACAACTTTACACATTTAATAAAACTCTGAATATAAACAGAAAATAGAGATGAAACTATAGTGAGAATCTGATAAATCCAGAAATATAGAAGATTATATAATAAATCTCTCTTAACTAATGGCTTAGAGAAAACACAAATATCCTTAAAGATACAAGAAATTAACAGCCTTGTTCATACTTATATTTATATCTATCTCTCTCTCTAGCTATCTAAAAAAATGAAATTATAGTGAATTAGTTTTATAAACCATACTTTCTAACCATAATACTATAAAATAATTTCCTAAATATTTAACAATTATTCAGGGACACAAAAATGCATAAGCACAACATAAATCAGTAGCTTCTAAATAATATATAGGTTGACAAGGAAATCATGAGGAAAATTTAAAATTAATGAAAAATGATTTGATAATAACAAATATCAAAACCATTGGAGGTAATAGCAAGAATTCTCATAGCAGTAGTGCTTATATTAAAAAAGAATAAACATAGAAACTAAACAACTGTTAGAAACAGAAGAACTTAGAATAACAAAATTTCATAGAAAAAACAAGAGAAAAGGGAAGGCAGACATAATTTGAAGGATGAAATTATATTGAATTAAATACCCTGTAAAGACTAATAAAATGTTAAAAGTTAAGACTATTAATATCAGTGAAAGAAAGCTATGAAGAACCTTATATTAATACATTTGAAAAATTAGATGACATGATATACTTAGAAAGATATATCAAACAGGTTTAAGAATATATACAATGCTTTAACCCTTCCTTTATGTATTAAAGGAAATAAAGCAGAACTTAAAAGCCCTCTCAGAAAGAAAAACAAAACAAACAAACAAAAAAAGTCCTCTCAGAAAGAAAACACAAGTTCCAGACAGTATTTCAGGTAATTTCTTAAAAACTTTAAAGGAAAATATCAGTTACTTTTATTTCTGTTCCAGAGAATAGAAAAAGCGGACATATTTTCTAAATCATTGTATACCTAATCTCATTCTTTAATGTAATTAGAAATTTAATCCTATAGTATAATTAAATAATAATAAATTTAAAAAATCATGTCCAACCCAGGAATATAGGGACATTATAACATTAAAACTTTACATAAACTATATATATACACATATATGATGTGTGTGTATGCTTGTGTGTATACATAAGCTGTATGTTCCATAAGGTCACCTCATAGATTCAGAGGAAGCATTTGATAAAATTCATCATCTAGCCAAAATGAAATATCTTAGAAAACTAAGGATATATTTGATAAAATATCTACTTTGAAAGAACAAAGCATTGTTTATACCTAGAAAATATTAGAAGTGTTTACTTTAAAAATGAAAATGAAGAGAAAAACAAAGGTATCTTTCATTATCTCTTTTATTCATCAATGAGCTTGAATTCCTAGGGAGTGTATAAGGGAAAAAAAATCAAGGCATACTTATACAAAAAGAAGGAATAAATTATTTGCACATAGTATGATTTCTTTAAAAAATAATATGTAAGAAAATTATTAGTACTATTAAAAGAACTTAGCAGGAAGCTTTCTAAGATCATTAAAAAAAACAACTTAGCTGCACTTCTAAACATGAACAACAGAAAGTGTGAAAATCTAATTTTGAACTTAATAAAAAATAAGACAAAAGTAGATCTAACAAAGTACATTTGAGAACTGTAACTATATTTTAAAACTTCACTGTAAGATGTTATGTGAAACTTGAATAAATGATAGAGGTAGCAAATTCATGACTGAGAAGACTCAGTTATAATATAGCAATTTCTCCCCAAATTGATTTCTACAGTTAATGTAATTTAATTTTATTCTAAAAGAAATGCATTATCTTTTTTTTTTAATTCATATGAAAAATGAAGGTATCAAAATAGCCAAGATCCTTCTAAGAAAGGCAAAGGAAATTATACTGTTGACTTTGAAGATGTTAATATAAAGATATTAATTTTGAAGGTAGAGTATTGATGCAAGGGGATGATGCAAGGCAATTGGCTGATGCAACCGGTTATAGTGCCCAGAGAATAAAATATTAATATATGGAACTTAGGTTTATGATTGAATTGATATTGTGGATGATTGGGGAAAGGAGGACTAAATCATTCCATCAGCTGTAGATAACTGCAGACAACTATAATTTCATATGCTGTGTGATTTCCCTTGCTGCGTATCTCTCTTGACTGTGGCCATATTCTATTGGTGTTTGGCTGCTAGATATAGACTAGAAATTAATATTATATATATAATATTTAATAATGTTAGTTAGGTTATATAAAATATAGACAATCTGAGATAATGCCATGCTGAAGAATTTAGACTTGAAGTTTCACAATATGTTCAACCTACATTTCCTTACATTTTCTCATAATTGGAAAGGATCAGTGGTTTTAGCTGAGTCCTAGAACCGAATAGAGTTGTTAGTGCATGCCTCTATTTTAAAATAACGATGTGCTAGACACATTTCTATGGCTCACAAGGTAGAGAAAAAGTTAAATCATCACTCTTCACCCTATTCTAGACGTGGCCTAGATTTGTTCATGAGTAGATAAAAAAGGCTTGGTATGTTTCCCATCTCATGTTTTCCCATTCATCTCACGTCATATGAGATTTCCTCAGGAGAATGCCAGGGTATGCCAGGAAGGGAATAAATACCTCTACCAATGGATGGAGCCTCACTGCTGTACAGAATCATGCAAACTGTGCAGTTACTTCACCTATGAAAAAACTATTTATGTGTTCCCTGGTGTTTTGAGGGACATAGAGCTATATTCTTGTCTTCCCTTGGAAAATTCTAAAGGCAAAAGGCAGTCGAAGTTCCTCATGACCACAGAGCAAAGAAAAATTGCTGAAGCAAGTAGAGCTTGCACTTCCATAATTTGCTGTTTCCAAAAGTGCCAGCACTGCATCTAGTATAAATGTGCATGAAAGAAGATACACTTGGAGATATGCAGAGAGAACCTCTTGCTGAAGCAAGTTGACATAGGAGCAAAACAGGCAGGTCGGGTATATTGCTGAAATCAGAGAAATTTCAAGCACTCCTGGGATGTTTTAGAGACTCCAGGTCACTGGATGTCAGTATTAAATATCCCAATCAAATCACTCAGAAAAAACTCAAAAATAAAAGAACCAGTGTTTGCTTCACCAGAGGAATGAATGAACGTACCAGCATTCATCAAGTAAGACCTAATTTTTTTTTTCCTTTTCATTCCTAGAGGAAACATGTTCTGCTAGCAACTTAGGAAGAATTACAATAAGAAGTAGAAGACCCACTTGGAGAAAAGTGAAGAAAATTCTTCCCAATTACAGGACTCTGGAATTCTCCATGAAAATATAATAATTGCAAACACTGAGTGAGTGCTTACTAAGTACTGGACATTTTTAGTGTATTAATGCATTTAATCCTTGCAACTATCCTATGGGGTTGTAATTATCATTACTCCAGTCTTAGAATTGAGGATACTAAGGTGTATAGAAGTTGAATAACTTACCTAAGGTAATTGTTCTAGTTTGCTAGCTGCCAGAAAGCAATATACCAGAAACGGAATGGCTTTTAAAAGGGGAATTTAATAAATTGTTAGTTTACAGTTCTTAAGGCCAAGAAAATGTCCCAATCAAAACAAGTCTATAGAAATGTCCAATCAAAGGCATCCAGAGAAAGATACCTTGGTTCAAGCAGGCCGATGAAGTTCAGGGTTTCTCTCTCAAGTGAGAAGGCACATGGTGAACATGGCATCATCTGCGAGCTTTCTCTCCTGGCTTCCTATTTCATGAAGCTCCCCGGGAGGCATTTTCCCTCTTCATCTCCAAAGGTCGCTGTCTCGTGGGTTCTCTGATTCCCGTGACTATATCATTCTTCTCTGCTCTCTCTCAATCTCTTATTCTCCAAAATATTTCCTCTTTTATAGGACTTCAGAAACTAATCAAGACCCACCCAAATGGATGGAGACATGTCATCACCTAATCCAGTTTAACAACCACTCTCGATTATATCACATCTCCAGGAAGATGATCTAATTACAGTTTCAAATATACAATGCTGAATAGGGATTAGAAGAAATGGCTGCCTTTACAAAATGGGATTAGAATTAAAACATGGCTTTTCTAGGGGACATACATCCTTTCAAACCAGCACAGTAATGCACTTAGAAAGTGACATAGCTGGTATTCACATTTGAGCAATCTGTCTCTGGAGCATATCTTTTTTAGCCACTGTGCATAACTACATCCAATAGTGATAGAATCTTTGAAGAGAGTGAAATAATGTATTGAAAATTTATATATATTAAGAAACAGGACTCTTCAAACTTCATGCAGTACCTGGAAAAGTTTCTTAGAATTCCAGAGAAATTATCAAAAGACTGGATGGGAGAGTCAAGCAAACTTTTTGAATGTGGTTGTGTAAAAAAAATAATATCTTTGTTTTTTCCTCTTGGTGTATGCCCAATATATTGATTTCCTATTTTTTATGTTTCCCAGCCTCTTAACGTGCGAAACATAAAAACACACAAAAGTTAATGTGTTAAGTTATTAATTTCCTATTTTTTTAAATAATAAGGTGGTATATAGGAATCCTGTATTTTATGCATGATTGTTCTATAAACCTAAAACTTTCCTAATAAAGGAAGGAATGCTACAAGCTTCAATGTTAATCTGTGCATTTATATTAAAATTAAAGTAGAATACTGCAGCACTTCCACCATAATGAAGTCTCCAGCATTCTGCTTTATCTAATGGAGAGTGCAAGTTCTTTCACTACCTAGTGTTTCTTTATCAGGTAAGGAATAGAATTTTGTAATCTTAAGGGCTGATTTAAAAGGAGAAATATAGGGTGGCTGCTGTGGCTCAGCAGGCAGAGCTCTGACCTGCCGTGCTGGAGGTCTGGAGTTCGATCCCTGGTGTCTCCTGCCCATATGCAAATTAAAAAAAAAAAAGAAGCTTCTGTGAAATTATCACTGTATGTGCCTTTTAAAATTGAGGATTTAGAGAATTCTGAGTCTGATCTGGACACATCTTCTGCAAAGCGAGAACTTCTTAACTTTTGGGAAAACTGCACAGAAAGGGTGAGACATATTGATAATTTATTTTTTTATGACATCATTGGACAGAATAAGAAACCAAATGAATGTAGTAAGCTTACTTACTATATAAATAGATTGTTTTAGACAGGAGCCATTGCAGATTAAAAAAAAAAATCATCAGGAATCTAAGGAGTATAGTTAACAGGTTAGTTCAAATGGGTGCATATGCCTAGGTGGAATACAGATCTTTGAAATGTCTTCAGTAGTCTGACTTCCTGAGTCCTTATCACTTTCCTGATAAGCTATATAGGATACAAAGAAGCTCCATACCTGGTGGGCTGGAAAGGTGATTTCGTTTGTTTTTTCAGACACACAGCAAAACGGTGATGTATGCATGTTGGACAAGGCAGGCACAGAGAGGATTACAATTCTGTTTAGAAAGTTTCATTACTAAAACTTCCATTCAATAAGCGTCCCATAAATTTGTCCAACATCGACATTTAACCCGTATCTGGACAGCTGTCTCAGTTAACCACCTCATAGGCTCGGCTTTGGAGTCAGTGCAGAGTCCCAAAAGCCAAGAAGTAGAAGAAAATGCCCAGCCTCTCAAGGTGGGAAACATAAAAACACACAAAAGTTATATTTCACACATCAAAGCTGTAAGCTTTTAATTATTCAGGAGTGACTATCCATTGTTTTTAGGAATGAAAACTTAATAAAGAAGGCTGCTCCCAGGAAGGTTCTCCAGGTATCAATTTGCTGATATGCTGGAGACTTGACTGTAAATTCTATGACGTACTTATTTTGACCTTGGTTTGTTTATCAACCTAATCCTCTGAAATGCTTAAACCTGGAATTGCTTTTATACGTCTCTTGCAGAAAAGTCAAAATTCTTAGCTAAACATAGACCTTAAATTGTTTCAACTTGCTTTTTTTTCCTTTTTATTATACCTGCTTCATTACTAAAAAATGTTTTGAGGCAGCAATGCATTATTTAGTATTTTACGTTATAGTTGGAAATTTAGCTTCTAGGGAGGTTACATTAGAAGTAAACCAAGAAATGAATGCTTAAGGATTTTCCTCACATACAATTATCTAAAAATGTGTTTTTAGATAAAAAAGCAATATTTTTCTATTTTTAACTTCTTTTGGACAGTTTTTATTACTTTTTAAATATCACCTTTATACGTGCTAATAAAATTGAATCAAAATTCTATTATCTGCAATGATGGATATCCAAAATGGCACCATTTTTTACAGTGTATTACAGTGTAGTAGATTTTGTGGAATACACATATTTTTGAAAGACCATAAAAATATAAACACATTTTTGGTATAATTGTTTCATAAAAGATTACTCTCTTAAAGTTTCATGTTTCTCTTCCTGCTAATCGTATTTATAACAAATGTAAAACTCTTCTTAATGCTTTTTAAATACACTTTTAAATAATTACTTTTTCCTCAGTATGTTTTATTATATTTATCGACAATTGTGTTTCTGCAATTGTATTTTTTGTCATAATCTTTAACTTCCTCACGGTATTTTAAGAGCTAATTGTTGGCTTTACACTTTTGGAAACTCAATTTTATCTGTTCCACCTGGAATTATCAATCTCTGGAGGAGGAGAAATTAACAGAATGAATTTAAGACTGGTTGGCGTGTCAGAATGCCAATTTGTCCACCAACAACGTGCTATGACTATTATCTGATGATTAGAATGCAGAGGGAGTAAATTGATGGAGGCAAAATACAGTGTAAATCAAAAGGTACTTTGATATCCATAGCTGAAGAACAAACTGTGACCTAAATAAAAACACAAATTTACCCCTTATATTCATGGGGTGAGTCACCCTTCTTTATTCTAGATTGAATCTGTTGCCTAAATATCTTTTTGGTTTGGTATTTCAGAACAAACTTTCCTCTGTGCATTTATTTACACACAAAGATAGATTTATGATTTTTAACTTTCTTTATTTGATAAAGACTTTAGGGAGCCCATCATTTTTCTCTGGGTAGGGATAAAAACATATTAGCATTTTCAAAATGATTTTGACTTGATTATATTTAGATGCTGTTATTTTGTTTTAGAAAAACCCCCCAGTTCATTAAAAAAAATCATATAAAACAAGTAAATATGCATACATTTTGGAAAAGCACCTCATCTCCTTTTAAAAGTAAGTCCTGGTGGACCACAGTGGCTCAGTAGGCAGAGTTCTCGCTTGCCATGCCAGAGACCTGGGTTTGATTCCCGGTGCCGGCCTAAGAATAAAAAAAAAAAAAAAAGTCAATCCTGGTTATTGTAACAAGAGTGAAAATCTCTAAATTTACATTTATATAGTGGAATTTTTTTTTTTTTTTTAATTTTTCATATGGGCAGGAGGCACCAGGGATCGAACTCCAGACCTCCAGCACGGCAGGTCGGAGCTCTGCCTGCTGAGCCATGGCAGCCGCCCTATATAGTGGAATTTTGTTGCACCTGAACTTAAAGTCAATTATGCATAAATATTTTCTCAGTCTTCTAACTTTTAAAGGAGATACATATATTTTTTTAGATTTGCAGTTCATTTTAAAATTATTTATTTGTTCTATGGAAAGAAGATTGCCTCAATTTATATTTGATATATTAAATGCAGCTTTAATGTGGTGAATTAGACATATAGTTAGTGAAGCAAATTAAATATATGACATATCTATAGTCTATTTATGTCTTGGTATGGAAACATTGTATATCCTTCGAGTATTATTCTTTATAAAATGATCACTGATCTTTTTAGACCTAATCTCATATGAACAAAACTACTGAAAAATTTTTGAACTTTGGGGAAAAACTGCATAGAGATGATTCCTCAAAGTTGAGCATAAACCATTTTTTTTTAGTGTAAAAGAATAGGATATCTTGAGAATGGCCATAGAAGGCATTCTCATGAATTTTTTCCATTGGTAACAGTTCAGAAATGAACAAATTATTTATCTGGTATGAACTTACTAGCTGATGACTGTCAGAGTATAGAAAGTTCCCACATTTTAATTTTTTTTTCCATTGCAAACACTTTTCTTAGAACATCCAAATAATCCACTCAGCCACAGATTTAGAACCATTTGCTCTGTCTTATATGACAGGAAGTTGTCTTTTCTAATAAAAATTTATCTTAAATTGTGTGATTCTTCAAAGAGGCCTAATTAATGAAATGAATAAATGATAGCATGTGCTGATTACACCTAAGAAGGAAGCATTATTCTGAAATATATTTACAAATGCCTATCCTAGACCTTTCTTTGGTTTAAGAAATTAAAGATTTGTATTTTTTTTCCCTAAACTCCTGCTTAACATTTATAACACCAAGAAAAACATCACACTGCTCAGGCATACGCTGATGGAACTTGAGAAGAAACAGATTTTTTTTAATGGATAACTCTAATTTTTTTACTCCAATAAAAAGACTGAGGCATGGGGAGACAATGAGATCTTTTGAATAAGGAAGAACCTGTTAAACTGATATTTGAATGTATATAACAATTCCAAGTGGTATTCCTACTCTGACGAACATCTCCTATGGCAAAAGAGCCAATTTCCTTCCCAAGTCAAATTATTCCACATGCAGGAGCCTCATACCATTTAAAGGGATTAAAATGATTTACCAAAGATCAAAATGAAAATTAATATCAGAATTAGTATATACTAGTTTTAAATAATTCACATCAATGGAATGTATTATGGCAAAATTAAATTTTAATTATTTAATTTCAAATAGTATATTGATTTGGAAGATCTAATAATTTAGTCTTAGACTGGCTAAAGAAAGAGCAATTCATTATTTTAATAATATCTCAATTATACATCAAAGTAACTTTACTTGAAAAAGGATTTTTAAAATAATACTGAAATTCATCAGACTATTATTCACACTATGAAGAAAAGCATTTTCTAACATCTATCATGTATAATCAGCCATTTAAAAATAGCATTGTTTTTAGTAAAATTATTGTTTAAAACCTCACTGGCTGAGGAGCGAATGTTCAAGTTTTTAGATAATCAGAATGGGGCAGTACAACGGTGGCTCAGTGACAGAATTCTCGCCTGCCATGCTAGAAACTCGGGTTTTCAGAGCTTGCCCATGCCAAAAAAAAAAAAAAGATAATCAGAATGACCTTCTCATGATACGATGTTAATATCCTCTCACCTTGTATTGTGGCTTGAATGTGTTTCCATATCCTTTCTTCTGCAATATTTGTGTATTACTACTTCTAGAGTATCATGTCTTTTTCTATTCATGAAACTCTACATGTGTTCTGTCATGAGGACCTAGGATGCTTCTATGTTCTATGAAATGCTGTTTTGTTGAAATAAAAATTGTTTAATACATAATACTTCAGAGGCAATTCTAGCAAAAACTGAACAAGAAGTCACTGGCAATGATGAATGATGATCACAGTTTAAAACAATTATTTGTAATTTCTCTGTAATTCTCTCTGTCTCTCTCCCTCTCTCTCTCTCTCTCCCCCTTGCTTCCCCCTCTACAGCTTTATCCCCTCCCCCCACGCATTCTCTTTCTTACTCTCTTTCTCAGCAGGAATACAGTGTTTGGCAATGCAGATTCTGAAACAAAATAACATACCTCTAAATGAATTTAATGATATCCTAAGAAAATAAGCAAACTAACTGTGAGAAACAAAGAAGGGAATTGAAAACCTGAGCAATCAACCACTGTTCTCAAAGATATCTTGTTTGGATTATTAGGGACTTAGATTTATATTAGGTCAGAGATCAGTTCTTTGGCCGAAACAGTATTTATAGGTGGAACAGAGATGCTTATTTAAAACTACAAACTTCAAATTGTTAAGATCTCTGCACATGTTTTGGAAGGGTAGTCTAGGGAAAATTTTTTTTCCATTGGTTCATAGAGAAAATCTTCAGCCTACGAATAGGATAGAAAACCAGTTTTTCCTGGCAGTCTTAACTTTGGATCTAACTAGTATTAGCTTCAAATACATGTAGGCCAGTAATGCATGTCAGGAAACAACAATAAAATACAGTTTTTGGAGGATGGTAGCTGTGTTTTTCCTGGCAGAAGCAAATGCAAAGCCATTTCAGAAAAGACATAAAGTTAAATCAAAGTAAAAATTAAAAATCTTCACGTAACGCTTCACTGAACATTCATTCAATTTAGAAATGAAAACATGAATGATTTTTTATATCACAACTGAAAGTTAACAGATGCAAACAAAAATTGAAGATCTTTGAGAAACTTTAGATACTAAAACTATAATGTTTTGAATAGTCTGTATATTCATATTTTGAACATATGAACAGATATGTTTAAAATAAGGATGCTGAGCACACTATTAAGATAGGCAAGTTTGAAAAAGAACCCAAATTAACTCTTATGAGTGGAAAGTATTGTTGCTTTTTCTTAATTAGATGTTAGTTTTAAAATGCTTTAAATTTAACTGTGGAAAAACTTAATGAATTGTAACACGGATTTGAGTAAATTATCCACAATGCACCATAGAGAGAAAAAAGAGATGCCAAATTACCAGAGAGGTGATGGGATGTGGAAGAGAGAAAGAGAAGTTGCAACATCTATCTAGTATGAGTTCAGATAGACAGAATAGGATAGAAGCAAGAATTGATGAATTCAGGCAAAGAACTTTAAGAATCAGTAAAATTGCAAAATCTAAGTTCCAAACAGAACAAATGAATGAAAATAAAAATGGATTTATAGCTGAATCAAAAGCTTGAAAATGTGGAATTCCAACATAAAGCAAAGGGAACACAAAGGTATATTAATAATTACAACAGAATATTACTTAGATTAGCAGCACACTTTTCACTTGCAACAAATGAAATTAGAAAAGAATGGGTCAAAAGGAATTTTGCACATGGAATTGTGTAGACAAATACGCTATTTCAAGAGTTTGTATAGAATAAGGAGGGGGAATTATATTGATATAGATCAAACAAACAAACCAAAAACATATAAAACCATTTAAGAGTAGAGGGGATATACACAACACTTACCAAATTATTAACTAGGGTATCTATTGCATGAAGAAATACATTGAATCCAGAATCATTCAGATTCAAGGTGGAACATGATTGATATAAAGACAAGCATTTTTGGCATCTATTTGTTATAACAAATGTTAAAATATTAGTTGAACTGCCTCCCTCCTAATCAGCAAAATTTTTGTGTGATCATATGGGGAAATCTAGCTTGTCCAGCTCTGCATATGATGGCATGAAATTATTCTGGAGTCAGGGTTTTCTTGGCAACTCAGATTTTCATTCAGATCCTAACATCCAGAGTATGCATATGCAAATCCTTCAGTGATGTTGCCCCAGGCACAGATGACAACCCTTTTCATAGAAAGGAACACAGACAATTAGAGAAAACACAACAAATTACAGAAGCTAAGGCCAGCATTTTCTCTCAGATTCAAGTACTTTTGTTATATTAACCAGAGTTCCTGATTCTTTGCTTTGGGTAGTGTGCCTTCTTTAGCTGACTACATTCTAGACCCTCTGGGAATGAAACTCCAGAGGACCCAACAATCATTCTAGAGATTAGACTTTGCCCACCTCATGATTAAACTATATCACATTCTCTTTCTCTCGCAAATACCTACCTACACACATGCACATACACACATTTATACACACAGGCTTCTACACTTTATAATGCCGATAATATCCCACATTCTGTTCTTCCTATTGCCTGATGCCAAACTCCTCTGTTAGTAGGCACCACAGGCACAGCTTTTGGCTAATCTCTGTGCCACCAACCACCCTAATAGCCAAGCATGTCCCTAGTCTGGTCCCATCTTACCCTGAACTACAAAATCTACATGTATAAAAAAGTTATCCTTATTGTGTGTTGCTCGAAGTCTCCTGGAATTCTTCCCCACACCCTGACTCATGTCAGCATTTGAATACCAGCCATCTTGAATAGTTCCTTCTGCCAATGGGAACCTAGTTTTGCATTCACTGGAGTGCAGTGCAGACACTGATTGAGCTCCAGAAGTAACAGAAAGAAATGTTTTTGAGAGCAAATCTCAGGAGGACTTTGGTGGAAAAGAGTGGAATACTTAATACGTTTTCCTCCTCATTTTATTTCCAATTGTAAGGATAGACCTTATTTATGTCCTTAATTATTGAAAGGGGGACCTTAAGCTTCATGGGTGAAAAAAGAGTGTACTAAACATTACTAAAATGGATATTGGCATATTCTCCTTTTGATTTGGCTATGCTAATGTTTTCTTGCAACTGTAGAATAAAGAAAGGCCTAAGCACTCAACTATCTATGAAGTTTTTCTTTTCCTTCTAGCCCTCTAAAAACAAACAGAAAGTAGACAGGAAAAACTAATGCTAATGCTTAGAAGGACCGCCTAGACTAATGCCTCCAGTAAAATGAAACGATGTGCTTCTCCGCTCAAAGCTCTTCATTTTCCTTGCCTTTGAGGCAACAATGCTGAAATAACTGTGATTGGCTGGTGGATTGGTTGGCAGACCCAAGGTGGCCACTGAGTCTGCTTAGGCTTCAGAGTTGCCTAACCAAGAGATGTGTTTCTGGTCACAAGTGATCTTCTCTTATTTTTAGGGATAAAAAATATGGTAGCTTAAGAACACAGTCCAAAAGAATTAATTTGCTGATTGTGCAATTGCCTAGAATGGTCTGGTTAGCTTGTGATGCCACGTGGTAGATGAAGATCAAGGAGCCAATATATGGAATCAAAGCCACATACTTTTTATCATTGGATTGCTAGACATGATTTTTAACAGCATGGAAAAAACAGCACATTTTGAATGCTGGAAGATAAATTGGGGAAGAAAGTGGAGGGACAAATAGAAGTTCTTTTCTCCTTTGTTTTCAATCACTATGCTTAATATTGTCTTCCTAGAAAAAGAAAATTCTGATTGTACGAAGATAAGAAATATTGCTGATCTGTTAACAAAAAATCTATCTTGCAGGAAAATTTCCTATATGATTATATTGGAATCTTAAATTAGCATGGAAAGGATGGTGTTTTTCTATAAATGGTTTTGAAATAGCAAAGTTAAAATTATATGTGTTCCTTGTATCATAATGAGTATAGACATATAAAGCTATATCTGTCCTTGTATCATATATGATATATATGATATATATGTATATATGTGTGTGTGTATATATATATGTACACACACTCATATATGTGGATCCTAGATGAATGTAAAAAAAACCATGCAAGTACTGGAGGTAAACTTGGGGGAATTCCTCACAGGAAGTGTGGATGTGAGAATACAATATTACTCAAACACACAGGTGCTATTTAAGAAAAGAGATTGGCATGTTTGACAATATTCAACTTAAAAATAAAGAGATCACCATAGCTGAGTTAAAAACCAAATCAAGCCTGTGGAAATAATTGTAAAATACATCCTTATAGGCAAGCTTTTAAAAGCTAGAGTATAACACCCACAAAAAGTTATGAATACACTGTATAGAAAAATAAATGTAAATTGTCACTATGTGTGTAATTGTTACAAATTAACAAGAATTCAAGTTAAAACAATGCTTAAATTCTGCAAGAAATGTGAATATGTTAGTTTGGGTAGTAAATGAACTAATTCAGAGAAACTTTGAAAGTATTGGGAAACTAATCACAAACGATCATCCTAAGTGTGGAAATTTTGAAAACGATGTTGTTTTTTCAGCAGTTTCGGCCAGAGAAATTTTTTACCTTTTTCATTACTGAAATAAATTGGCATGAAAAATTAAACAAATTCTCTGCACATCACACAGTCATATGAAGAAGACATTAGTGTAGAAAACACTGGCGATATTTAAGAGGACGGCTTTAAAATATTGAAACCATTTTCAGGAATTTAAACACATATTGATGTTGAAACTCTAAAACATACATAGATACCCGATAATATTTTTAAATTAACAAATCTGAGATAATTACCACTTCTTCTTTTGAGAAGTGCTTAAATATGGTATATATTTGTTAGAAGAAAAAGTAGGATCCTTCCTCATGTAATTGGATTTTTATTTTATTTTAGGGGAGGAAGAGGTTTAAATATAAGTTTCATCCAAATTATTTTAAGTTAGGTGCAACCAAGAACCCAGCTTGCTTAAATTTCCACAGAGACATTAGCTAAATTCAGAGCATTCTAGCCTTATGGACTCCTTGTGTCTTCATTGCCCCCTTTCATTATCTGCTTATTTATATTTTCTTTACCTCATTTACATTTATTCTGCTAGTCATATATATCTCCCATACTTTTGTTGTAAAGCTGTTTTGTAAATATTCTTACATACTAATGTCACGATTTGAATTTATGCACGATTCCTTCTCTTGGATGAACAAAGTTAATATTGATAGAAAATGATCATTTTCTATTTTCAATTTTCTATTTTCAAATTAAATTAATTTAGTTCCATCCTCTTCTAAAGAAATTGACACTTGTTCAGTGATATATTTCTGCAGAGTATAAAATGTGAAGTCAGAGGAAATGTGAGAAATTACTGTAGTACTTATAATACTATGAGTCATTGATCCATTGAGTAGGCATTGTATGGATATCCCATGTTTGGAAAACTGAAATGAAATACATAGAATGAGTAACATCCCAAACAAAACAAAATAAGACTTAGATTACTCATTCTAAATTAAACTGCAAATGATTTACTCATACCTACATTTTTCATCACATTTTATCCTTCTGCTGAAATGGCAGACATTAATCTTCCTGTCTTTAACGTGTTGGTGTATATTTGAACAAATACCACATTAGAAAAATCCCCAAATAAAACTCAGGTGCCTAATTCAAAGATCCAGCTGGTTTCCTTAAGGAAACACAGTCTGCATAATGAAAATCTCCTGCTGCAATTCACGTATCAAGAAAAGTCAGTGAGAGTCTTTTCTTAGAATAAATGACACAACACTGTGATATTAGTTCTGACATCTATTGCTACCTTTAAGCAATGAATTTCTACTTAGCCAACAATTACCTCTATTAAATCAAAATACTTAACCCTGCAAAACCAAAACACTAGCACTCGTTGGAAGAAAACAGAACAGGATATATATTTTTTAAAAGATTTTTCATATTGAGTCTTAAAATATTCAAAAAATATATTTTATATCAGAAGGCACCTAATAATTAATTGTCTTTTATTTTTGATGTTAGAAGCTATTGATGATCGTGTCTTAGATCCATTTTCTCATTGGGAATTGCAAAATCATGATACTCTCGTTCTAATTTTTTTTAATGTATGAGCTCTAATAATTATATAGACACTTTTTGATTTAAAATGTTGATGTATTTCAATCAATTGCTTTGTTAGTCTTATTGATTATAAAGTTGTCCATTTCTTTTTGCCAGGAGAAACAGGTTCAAATTGACTCCTGACCCCTTTATGGATGACTCTGTACTCTTTAATAACTTTTGCTTGCTGCTATAGCAACGTAATTATCAGGATCATTCCAACCTAAATAATAAAATTTTGTGTTAAAATAATCAAATTTGTGTTATTATTAATTTAGTCAGGACAAGAGATACAGATTAAGAATCCCTTAGAACAATCAGTTTTGTCACTCTATCTTCCATTCACATTAACTTTTCAAATTTTTAAATATCTTTTGTGATAACTGAGAATTGTCTTATTCATTTATGTGAGTTTTCTTTATTTCTATACTTTTCCCCTACAACCATCTCTGACAAGCCCGGGTTGAAAACAAATTCACCTTATGCTCAGAACAGTTAACCCATTTCTTTATCGTTTTTATCTTTTATAATTTATTATCATAAACCCCATCTGCTAGTTAATAGAAAGGAAACTGATTTTATTCCTATGAACTTCAAAACTGGATCTGATTAATTAAATACCCTTTTGGTAATAATCTGTCTTTCCAGTTTTTCCCATCTTCCATCAACCCAAAGTCTCTCTGAAATAGTGCTGGGTTTCTATGACTGCATCATAGAAAAGGGCTTCCTGATCCGTATGGCATGGAATATCCTCTGTCCTTTCTTGATCCTGGGAACTAATGTGTCCCCAAGCTTAACTGCACAGCTGGTATAACTTACAGTTTGGTCTTTCTCAGTTTTAAATGTGGCAGCTTCATATTTGTACTTTCTGATTTGATGAGCCATCTGAAACTCAAGTCATATCCTCCGTGACCTCCTTAATTCACGCAACTGTCTCTGATTTTTATCATTTTTTCAGGAGTATTTCTTCAGAAACCTACAGTGATCCAGGAAAAGACTACAAAGTTTTACTCCACTTAACCATGCTGAGTGCCCACATATTCTTGGATTTGGACATAAAAGGTTCAGAAACTAAATTATTAAGTGAAAATTGTAACGTAAAATCCTTTTTCTTGGAATTGCTTCATAACTCCCTTTAGACCAACTTCTGTGTAATTTTTACCACTGAACAGCAGACCTCAGAACACGGAGGTATGGAATCTTCTTTGCCTTGCACTGTTCTTGCATTTTCCTACGTTGAGCTATGGCCCTTTAGGATAGAAATGGCTAGACATTACCTAAAACATTAACTCCTTTTTCCTCATTCCATTCTTAGGGTAAAGACTTAATGTTGGACATTTAGAATCTCCTCTATACTATGGGAAGAACTCTATGGCCCATTCCAGCTACACCAAGTCTATTGCCTTGTTTAATATGTCAGCTCCTTCCCTCTGTGATGATTCAGTCTCACAAAAGAGAGCTGAACATGAATAGAAGATCAGTTTAGCTGGGATGGGGGATGGGATTATGATGCATTTCTTTAAAATTTGCTCAAATATAGTACCCATTTTAATGCTAAATCTCACAAGATTATTAATATGGAAGATGATAGAGTTAAAAGTCACAAAAATGGAATTTGTGTATGTGTAGCTGTGTTGTGTTAAAAATTCCTACTAGAAATGTGACATCGTTATTCCATATACTAGATCAGATTAATAGCAGTTTTCCACATACTACATCAGATGACAAACTAGAATCAGGTGGCAGGTGTAAGAGAAAAACACAATCATAGCCAAACAAGAGTTCGTAGGTGATGGCCAGCTGAAATTTTGGAATTGTAATCAAATTGAGAGCTGTAAGCATCATTCTGTCCTTCTTTTATAGATTAAAGATATGGTGGCTATGAAAAAACTTGATACAGCAGGATCAAACACAGTTACTTAGAAGATAAATTATAAAGCTGACTTTAAAAATAACTTCAGAAACAGAAAAGGGGAATAATATTTGAGGGATTCAGAAAAGGATGTATCTCTAAAAATGATGTATTGTAGATTAAAGTAGAAAAGATCTACAAAAGATTTTGCATCCTCAACAAAAGTCAAGCATCACCCCTATAAAACAGCAGCAGATAAGTTAAAAATACATCAAGATAAGAGAAACAAAAGATAAGAAAAAGAAGAAAAAATACATTTAAAATAAACAGAATCAAGAATTAGCAAATGAAAAAGCAGTAGAGAATAGAATTAGGATATAAAACCAAATTAGAACAAAGTTCTAGGATCGTAAGATATAATATGATAGAAATATATCAATTTTCCAAAATCACATATATTAATGCAATATAATTACAAATAGAATACCAATGCAATTTGTTTGGGAGATTGGATACAATGATTTAATATCCATGTGGAAGAGTATTATCTCAGAGTAATTTTTAAAATATTTTGAAAATAATGAGAGCTATCTCAAGCCAGAGATTAGAAAAGAAAATGTTGTAAGATAATGCCAATAGCAATATTTCAGTATTGACCCAGGAATAAATAAATAAATCATGGGAAACCAGTAGAATATTCAAAAATATATACCAGTATATATATATATAGGGCCTCATTGTATGACAATAGCAAGAGTTTTTCATTTTTTCACATACAAGAAAATTAATTAAAATCTATTTAGAACCTGACATCATACATCATAAATTCCATCATACATTATACATCATGGAATATAAAACATAAAACTTTAAAACAATTAGCAGAGGGCTTAAATGACTCTGCATATATTATACAAGTGGGAGAAATATTTTATAAGAAAATAAGAAACACTAAGAGCATATTTGTATCTGAATCCGTGAAAAATACACTTTCTGGAGTGCAGTGTTGTCCAGTAAACTTTCTGCAATAATGGAAATGTTCTCCTCATGAACTGTTCAATATAAAATTATTATTAGCCATGTACAGCTATTGAGCACTTAAACTTGCAGTGTTACTGAGAAACCACAGCTGGGAAATGGTTATTGTAATGGACAATGTGGCAATAGACAATGATCCTACTATGTTAGTAATTAAATAAAAAAACAAAAAATACCCAACAAATCTTCTATTTACAATCAAATGTTCATATATATTAGTAAGAAATTTCACAATGAAATACAGCAGTTTTTTTTTTTTTTTTGAGAAGCTAGTTCACAGAACAGCAAATACAGATGGCAAATGAGCAAGTGAAAAGAGACCCAACTCTCTAGGAGTCAAATAAATCAAATTTAAGTAATAATTAAATATCACTTCCTACCCATCAAATGAGGGAAACAATAAAATAAAATGTATAATGATATCTAGAGCAATCTGAAAGCTGGAGTGGAGGAAATACTCTCAGCCATTTTTTTATAAGAAATAAAATTTTATTTCTTTTTAAAATAAAAAAGTTATTTTAACTTCTTAGAAAGCAATCTGTTGTTTTCAGCTAACATAAACATGAATGTCATCTTGACCCAGAATTCTTACCATTCCCACACTCGGGAATCTGTTTCTCACAGTACCAGCCACAGTGGCAAATATACAAAGTTGCCAGCAGTGCCAAGAAATAACATCAAAGCAAAACAAAACCTGAAAAGAATGAATACTCATTACTGGCAAAACTATTGAATTAACTGAGGATATATCAACATAATTTAAAAATTGAGGTTCATCTATACAGGATGATTTGAGGGAATTTTTATAAAGATCCGTTAGAAAAAACAATCAGGGAAGTTCATAAAACATATTTATATTTTTATAAAACAAACACTGACAACAATAAAATTGGTATATGACTATTCATAGTCCAATCTGAAACTCCTCCAGGATATAAAAGAATCCCCAGAATTCTGTGTGCTTCTGACAAGATATCTCTTGCAATATCCCCCTCCGGAAGTCTGTCTAGAGAATAAGGCTTATTATAAATTTTTCCCTAAAGACCACTAGGAAAAATCCCATTTTTATTTCCTTTAGTCACCAAAGAATTCCAGACATTGTAAGACATCTCATTTCCCCTGTAACCTTTGCCTCACATGGTTTTGATCACCCTCTAATCTGATATTAACTCTTATTCCTTTTGGTCCTCAACCCTCAAAAAATTGTCCACTGACTTCTCTGAAATTCAACATCTGTAATTGGCAGATATCACCTATATCCTTAAATCATCTTTAAAATTTTTCTTCACTTTCTGACTATAAATTTCTCAAGAAGTTGCTGGCTGTTTGTGTGTGTGTGTGTGTGTGTGTGTGTGTGTATGTGTGGCTCTGTGTGAGTGGTTTAACACATCCCATTGAAACTGGAGTTGTGATAGCCTTATCTTTTTCTTCTGCTTCCAAATGATATTTTTTTTCTCTTTCCAGCTCTAAAATGCCACAGCATTGCCTTGAGATTACACAACTCCCTACTGTTCTTTGCTGTAAGTAGATTTCTTGCTTCTGAGTTTATTCATGACAGTTATAACAGCCGGTTTACTATCTTACTCTTAATTATGACTGAAATCTGTCTGAATTCAGTGACAAGCACATGATAAATCCAATAACTTGGCCTTTATTTGCTTCTAACCAACATCGTTATCCATATTGCTTACACTCAGTTTTTTCTTTACTAACAATTGTACCACCACTAATAAATCCATTTCAATCATTCTACTCATTGACCACCAACTACTATATTTTGACTTGCTTCTTCTATAAATATGATTCGAAAAATATTCAATTACAAATGTAACCAATCCATTCACCCTACTACAAAATCACTTCAAAAGTGTGTGTGCATGTGTATAGTCATGGACACATCACCATAGAAAAGTCCATAAAAGGACGCATATCAATTTGGTAACATTTTTTGATTTGTTGGAAGATGTAAGTAGAATCGGGGAAGAAAGGGACAATGAGTTGTAAGAAATCATGAAATTCAAATGTGATCACATGCCTTTAGAAAAATTCACACTATAATTTGACATTTTACATTGAGTATATCTTATGCCTTATGCCTGATGGCAAGTCCTCATGATACTTGATATTTAATCATTTATAGAATTATTTATGCCATCACTATTCCATCCTTGAGGACAAAAATCAATAACAATAAACATTTATAATATTTGGACTCATGAAGTAGAAACCTATTCATTTTGGATCATATGGTACAGAATCAGAAGAATGCTCTTCGGTCCCTGTTTTTTCAATACAAAATTAGAGGAATGCAGCTTTTAGTAAAATGAGAGAGGGAAGGGATAAATGAGAACTGAACTCTTGGTTATAAATAATTGAGAAATTGATAGTTTGGAAATTCTGAGCTTTTGGAAAATGAGTCCCATTTATGAAGCCATTCCAGCATTTTTGGTATTTCAAATCGCAACACCCCAGTCTTCTGGAATCAAAATATGTTTTGGTTTGCTGAAGCTGCTGAAATGCAATATAACAGAAATGGGTTGGTTTTTACAATGGGGATTTATTTGCTTACAAATTTATTATTCTAAGACCATGAAAATGTCCAAATTAAGGCATCAACAGATAATATCTCCTCTGAATACAGGCTGTTGGCATCTGCATTCCTCTGTCAGGTAGCAAGGCACATGACCAGTGTCTGCTGGCCCTTCACTCCCAGGTTACATTTCTTTCAGCTCTGGTTACAGTGGTTTTGTCTCTCTTTGTTCTGTGGGTTCTCTTTTAGCTCCTCTGGGGCTTTTCTCCCAGTTACTCCAAGGGCTTCTTCTCTCAGCTCTAGCTAAACTTCTCTATGTGTTTCTCACTTAGATCTCTGGGCTTTTTCTGTCTTTTATCCTCATAAAGGAATCCAGTAAAGGATTACGACCCACCTCTCAATTGAAACCACCTAATCAAAAGTTCCCACACACCATAGGTCTTCACCCACACGAATGAATTAAAATAACATGGAATTTTCTGGGGCACGAACAGCTTCAAACCAGCATACAATGATAGGGAATCTTGTACCTACATGAAAGCAATAAACCAAACCACAGAGCAGCTAATCTGTAAGACATCCAGAGCAAGAGACAGCTAACAATAACCTTGTGGAAATCAAACCAAACATGGCAGCAAAAACTATCCATGTATAGGGGTATGAATTTAATTTGATCAAACTATGGGACAATTTATTCCCCAATGCATGTCAAAAAAGTGGAGAAATCATACACCCCTTAGTGGAGGCTAAGAGCTGAGTATAATTAGGAAAAGAGTTGCCAAAGAGGGCCCTTCTTCAATCCCTGCCATGGCAGGGTGACAGCGCATGACCATGAGCACCTCCTGAGGAACAGCGTCGTGGTCTTTACAGTGGGGAAATGGACTTTTCTAAAATAAAGCAATCGATCGAAAATTGAATAAATAAACACACTTCACAACAGAGTGAAAGATGAATCGATACACAGAGTCGCTATGATATATTGCCTAAAGTTTCCCATTTTCAGCAAAAATATATAGCACATGCAAAGAAATAAAATGGATGATCAATAAAAGAAAAAAAAAATCAGACAATAGAAACTGCCTTTGAGGAGGCCCAGATATTGGATATAACAGAGGAGACTTTATAGCAGCCATTATAAATAAGTTCAAAGAACTGAAGGAACCCATGCTTAAAGAATAAAGCAAGGTGCAATGACAGTGTCTCATCAAACAAATAATATATTAAAAATATATATAAATTATACAAGGAAACAAACGGAAATCCTGGAGCTAAAAATCACAATAATTGACATAAAAATTTACTAAAGGTGATCAACAGTGGATTTGGACAAACATAAGAAAGTAGCAGTGAAAGAAAGATTGATAGAGATTATGCAATTTTGAAAAATAAAGAGTAAAAAGAATGAGAAAAATAACGTCTTTAAGAACTGTGGAACCACATTAAGCCAATCAAAATATGCAAAATAGGAATAACAGAAGGAGAATACAGAAAGAAATATAAAAAATATCAAATAAATTGTAGCTAACATTTCTCTAATTAAAAAAAAAATACTAATATACACATCCAAGAAGTTGAATATATTCCAAGAAGGATGAACACAGAGATCCAAAAAGAAACATATCATAGTGAAAATGATAAAAGAAAAAAGCAAAAAGAAAATCTTGAAAGCAATAAGAGAAAAATAGCTCAACATGTACAAAGGAACACTAATAAGATTAGCAGTTGACTTTTTATCAAAAAGCATATTGAAAATGCTAGGGGAACAGAATCAATCAAGAAGCTTATATCCAGAGAAAAAAATTTTCACACTGAAACCACGTGACACCAGACAGTAACATAAATTCAAATAAACAGAGCATGAATTAAAGTAATAATGTAATTATAAAAACAGTAAGAATGCATATATATATATATATACATATATATGTGTATATATATATATATATATATACACATACTCTCTTTTCTTCTCCCAGCTTCTTTAAGATAAAAAAAATTATAGAGTAATTATAACAATGTATTGCTGCTTTTGTAACATGTATAGATGTAACGTGCAACAATAATTTCATAAAAAGAGAGTAAGGACACCTAAGTAAGAGTAAATTTTCTTTATCTCAAAGGAACTAAGTTAGTAAAAATCAGAATTCAATTATTATAGGTTAAAGGTGCAAATATAAAATTCATAGAACAACCATTAGGAAAATAACTAAAAAATATAGTGAAGAAATCATTGAAGAAATTCACATGCTCCAGGAAAAATAGTCACTTTATGCAAAATAAAGAAATAAAGAAAGAAAGAGGAATAAAAGAAGATTTGAGTGCACGTGGAAAGCAAAATGTAAAATAGCAAAATTAATCCAACCAAAAAATAATTAAACACTGACATTAATTAATATTATATGTAAATGTATTAGACAATTGAATAAAAGGCAGATTTAGTTAGAATGGATTAAAAACAATGTTAAATTTAATATTAACTGGAGGATACACTTTTCAGATTCAAAGATAGGAACTGGGTGAATGTAAATGTATGGGAAAGAAGATGACTTGGCATGCAATGACTTAAGCAACTATCTTAATATCAAACAAAACAGGCAGTTAAATCAAGATATATTACTAATGATGAGAGACATTTTATAATATTAAGTGGTCAGGAAGATACAGAAATTATAAACATATATGTATTTAGTAACAGAGCACCAAAATATATGTAGCAACAACTGACATTATTAAAGAAAAAATAAACAATTCTACAATAGTTGTTGAAGACCTCCAAACCCCATTTCCAATTATGAAGTAAAAAACTAAGAAGACAGTCAATAAGGAAATAGAAGACTTGAAGTACACTATAAAGCCTAACAGAGATATAAAACCTAACAAACATCTCTAAGAACACCCCAGACAACAGGAGTAGAATATAATTTCTTCTTAAGTGTGTATGCAACAATTAATATGATAGACTACATAAGATGCTATAAAACAAAAATGTAAAAGGTTCAAAATCAAAGTAAGTATACTTTCCATCCACAATGAGATAAAATCAAACATCAATAACAGAAAGAAAATTGGCAAGACACACATATGCAGAAGTTAACACATAAATAACTAATGGGCAAAAAAAGGCATCACAAGAAAATTTAGCAAACATTTTTAAATGAATGAAAATATAATTATTTGTTTGACAAATTCCACAAACTGGTTGATTTAAACAAAAAGAACTTATTGATCCAAAGTATGGAGCCCAGAAGTCCAAATCAAGTTATTCGTAGGCCATGCCTTCTTCAAAGTCCATTGCATTCTTTTAGTGACTTGCTAGCAATAAACCTTTGCCTCCATTGCATGATAGTCAGTCACTTTCTATCTCCTCCTGTGGCTTGAATTTTCATGCCAATGTTTTCTTTGCTAATAAAGATTCTAGTCATACAGATTAAGCTCCAACTCATTCAGTTTGCCTTAATTTCAGTGCAATCTACTTTACAAGTAAAGAGATTGAATTAGTAATAATAATATCCACAAAGAAAATCCCAACCTCAAATGATATCACTGCATAATTCTTCCAAACATGTAGGAAGAACTAATATGATTTTTTGCAACAAAACTTCCAAAATACAGAAAATGAAGTAAAATATAGTAACATACTCTATGAAGTCCGTATTGCCCTGGTACCAGACATCACAAGAACACAAAACTACAGGGAATACATCTTAAGAATATAAATACAAAGTCCTCAGCAAAATACTACCCAGACAAATCCAGAATATGTCTAAAAATATTATAAATCATGAGCCAATGTGATTTATCTCATGGCTGATTTAATATCTAAAAATCAAATGCGGTAAAAATCAATAGATTAAAAATGATGGTCATCTCAATAGATGCAGAAGCCAATCATTTGGAAAAACCCAATATCCTTTCAAGATAAAAACTACTAACAAGCTAAGAATGAAGGGGCGTTCCTCATCCTGATAAATGACATCTATAAAAAATCCTATAGGTAACATCATATTGAATGGTGAAAGATTGGATACATTCCCCTAAAGTCTAAGAAAAAATAAAAGGATGTCTGTTCTTACTATTCGTGTTAAACATTGTACTGGTATTTCTAGCCAGAACAAGTAGGTAAGAAAAGAGATAAAAGGCACACAAACTAGAAAGGAAAAATTAAATCCACCTCTATTCTCAGATAACATGATTCTATATAAAATTCCCAAAGAATACACACACAAAAATATACTGCAGCTTGTAAAGTAATTCATCAAAGTTGTGGCATACAAGATAAACATGTAAAAATTCAATTGTGAATTGTGTTTCTATATACTATCAGTGAACAATCAAAAAAATAAATTAAGGAAACAAATTTATAATAGCATCAAAAATACATTTTTTAATGTATTATTAAGTATTGAGAAAACTCAGAAAAACATTTTGGACATTAAAGAATATATAAACAAATGGTAAATATGCCATGCTTATTTGTCAGAAGACTTAATATCATTAAGATGACAGTACTCCTAAAGCATTCCACAGATACAAAGCAATCTCTATCAAGACCTAAGTGGACTTCTTTGCATAAATTGATAGGATGGTCCTAAAACAGATATGGAAATCCAAAGGAACAAGGATAAGGAAAATAATGCTGAATAGAAGAACAAAGTTGGAGGTCTCACATATTTTGATTTCAAGATTAACTACAAAGCTACAATAATCAAGACAGGGACATACTCACATGACATGTAGATAAATGGAATAGAATTGAGAATGCAAAAATCCACCTACTGTGCTGGCTTGAAGGATTATGTACCCTAGAAAAGCCATGTTTTAATCCTGATCCATCTTGTGGGAACAGCCATTATTTTTAAATCCCTATTCAGTATTGTAGGTTGGAAACTTGATTAGACTAGATTATCTCTGTGGAGATGTGACACACCCAATTGTGGGTATTAACCTTTGATTAGAGAGAGATGTGACTCTACTCATTTCAGGTGGATCTTGATTAGTTTACTGGAATCCTATAAAAGAGGAGACATTTTTGGAAAAAAGCTTGAGAGCAACACAGCCAAGAGGACCATGAGAGCCCATGCAGAGACCTTTGGAAAAGAAGAAAGAAAACTGTCTGGGGGAGCTTCACGAAAGAAGAAGTCTGGAGAGAAAGCTAGCAGAGATTACCATGTTTGTCATGAGCCTTTCCAGCTGAGAGAGAGAACCTGAACGTCATTGGCCTTTGCTGAGTGAAGGTAACCTCTTGTTGTTGCCTTAATTTGGATATTTTTATAGACTTGCTTTAATTGGGACATTTTCATGGCCTTAGGACTGTAAACTTACAACTTAACAAATTCCCCCTTTTAAAAGCTGTTCCAGGGTGGGGAATAGTGGCTCAGTGGCAGAATTCTCACCTGCCATCCATGCCAGAGACTCGGGTTTGGGTCCTAGAGCCTGCCCATGTCAAAAAAAACAAACAAAAACTTTAAAAGCTGTTCCATTTCTGGTCTGTTGCATTCTGGCAGCTAGCAAACTAGAACACTCACATTTATGGGTAATTGATTTTCAGCAAGGGTGACAAAAAATCCAGTGAGAAAAGAATAATCTTTTCAATAAGTTTTACTTGTTGAAATAACCATTTAGTTATCAACATGCAAAGGAATGATGTTGGACCCCTAACTCACTTCAATACACAAAAATTAACTAACAATGGATCCTAGAATTGCATGCAAGTGTTTATCTATAAAACTTCTACGGGCAGATGGAATTGTGAATCCAAGTTTGATGTTTTCTTGGTATTGGGCATGCTCTCTTTTGTCCACGTTCTGGTGGATATGGACTGATTATAAATATGAGCTCATGAAAATGTTACTTCAGGTAAGGCAGAACATGCCCAACTGAATCAGCTTGGGCTTTAATGAAGATTACTGAAGTCCTTTAAGAGCAAAATGAAATTCATGCAGAGAGAATGTCACAAGAGAAGCAAGAAGCTGGAAGTCAGTGAAACTTGTCAAAGAAAGGAGAATACATCATGTGATGGAAAATTCAAGGACCTAATGATCATAAATAAGCAGCTCAGAATGCAATAGTTTTCTGGGAGAATTCATTACCTTGTTGATGCCTTGACTCTGGACTTCTCCTATCCTCAAAACCACAAACTAATTACATTCCTGTTGTTCACCCCAACCCATTGAATGGCTTTTTTTTTCACATCTAATAAATTAAGACATCTTACATGAAACATGTGGTTACATTTTCATAACAATGATGCTTCAGTTTGTTAAAGCTGCCACAATGCAATATACCAGAAAAAGGGTGTGTTTTATAAAGGGGATTTATTAAATCACACATTTATAGTGCTAAGCCCATAAAAATGTTCAAACTAAGACATCCAGATAAGATACTTTGACTCGAGAAAAGCTGATGTCTGTCACATGGGAAGGTACATGCCTGATCTCTGCCAGTCCCTGCTTCCAGTTCCATAACTTCCAGCTCCTGACTCCAGTGGCTTCATATCTAAGCATCTGTGAGCTTTTGCTTAGCTTTTCCAGGGCAAAACTCTGGCTTCTGGCTTGCTTAGCATCTCATGGGAATGTTGATGTCCGTTGGGTTCTGCATCTGCAAACATCCACATCTAGGCACCTGCTCTCTCTGTCAGCACTCGAAGCATCTCCAAATGTCTGTGTCTATGTTGCCTCTGGTTTCTGTCTGGCTTCTGTCAGCTCTCTCAGCTCTTGGCATCTCTTGAGGCTTCTGCATTTTCAAAAGCTTGTTTCTGCATCTGTGTCTGTGTCTGAGGTTTCTCCAAAATGTTTCCACTTTTAAAGGACCCCAGTAAACTAATCAAAGCCCATGTTAAATGAATGGGGTGACATCCCCATCTAATCAGAAGGTCACACCCACATTGGGTGTGCTACATCCCCATGGGAATAATTCAAAAAGTCACAACCATGATTGGGTTTGCCAATCTCCATGGAAGGAATCTAATCAAACGTTCCACCCTATACAGTAAGTCTGCCCCCACAGGATAGGATTAGGAAAAAAAAAAAAAAAAAACATGGATTTTTCTGGGGTACATAATCGTTTCAAACTAACACACTTGGATTAAGCAATATTGTCTTTCTGACACCACAAATAAAAGTGACAAAAGAAAAATTTGATGAATTGTACTTCACCAAAATTTAAAATTTTTGCATTTCAAAGGACACCATTAAGAAAGTTAATAAAACAACCCACAAAATGTGACATAATATTTTTAAATCATGACCCTTATAAGGAGATTTATTCAGAAAATAAAAAAAAACTCTTGCATTTCAAAAAGAAAAAAGAAAATGTGCCAATCTAAAAAATGAGTAATGTATTTGAATATATACAAAGAAGATACACAAGTAGGCAGCAAGCACATGAAAAGATGTTTTCCAGGCAGCTGGAAATACAATGGTATTGTATATCATACAATGGTATTGACATTGTATATCATACACTGGTATTGACAAATACCATACTATGGGTTGGCTTAACAGCAAGCATTCATTAACTCACTGTTTCAGACTCCAGAAGTTAAAAATCAAGGCATTAGCAAGGCCATGCTTTCTCCTTAAAATCTATTGTGTTCTGATATTGACTTATCACATTCCTTGGAATTCCCTGGCTTTTATCTCTGCCTCCTTGTGTCTGTTAATGGAAGTTTTCACTAACTCCTGTCTTCTTTCCATGGGTTTCTCTGTCTTCTGACTTCCTATTGTAAAACCTATAATATTATGGATTAAGACCCACCCTCATTCAGTTGGCCATGCTTAAATAGGATCTTAGAAGACCTTATTCACAAATGAAAGCACAGTTTAACTGACAGCATATTTTCAAAGAGTCCTATTCACAAATGAGTTCACATCCACAGGAATGTGGATTAAGGTTTAAGAAACACATCTTTGTTGTGCTATATAGTTCAATCTACCACACTACTCTAGGCCATGAAAGAGGGAAGCATGAAGACAAATGAAATTAGAAATTCTGGACAGGTGGAATCCAACTTCAGGCTGCATCATACAACATTATGGAAGAGAAGGGGCTCCCTCTTTGTAAGATATCAAGGCCCTGGGATGAGCCATAAAAGAGGAGGAAGAGGACTCCTGGAAAGGTTCAGAATTGTGTATAGCTGCCCAAAGAACCTCAGATACAGCCCAGGAAACAGGAATGCATGGGTTGCTAAGACATTCTTGTGCATGGACCAGGAACATAAGGAAGTTAATTGTGTGAGTGTGATGAGTCAGAGAGGAATGATGCTCCCCATCACCCATACCCTGATATTACTCCCTTTAAAAAGGCCTAGGAATGGGATGAAGGACTCTGTCACCACCAGGGATTGAATGCCCTGTCTCCAATAAGATGGATGGGGAAAAAGGGGGATGTAAACACTAATAGTCCTCTTAGATAAAGTTGCCCAAGTGGCAAAAAAAATGTAGGCATTTACAGGGAAATCAAAGGCAAATGTAGTTCCTACTGATGGTATGGCTTGGTTCATTGAGGACTCTACAAAACTCAAAGGAGATATTACAGACAAAAACTTCCATAAAAACAAATTCTGAATATGGGACAGCAATTCTCATCCATAATGTGAAAGCTGGAACCACTTTTGTAGATGTGGAGAACTACTTCCAGAAACTGTTCAGCTATCCAACTGTACTCTAGTGAGATCTAAGTACTTTATTTACAGCATAAGCAACCCAGCAATAGGCACACTCCCACCCACCAATGACAGGGTTAAAGGGAACTGCAATGGACAACTCAAATAAGACCATTACTGGGTGGTGACCCCATCTAAATGTATTTGGGCACTGAACACTGAAAGGTAAGAAAACAATGCAGTGGAATGTTATTTCGGAAATAGTGGGTTTTAGGGAGTAGACAACCAGGGAGTTCCCTGTTTAGGCTAGAAATTCAAAATCCCAATCTCAATATTGGGTTGGCTTTTATAAAGAGGATTTATTAAATTACAAGTTTACAGTCCTAAGGCCATAAAAATGTCCAAATTAAGACATCCAGAGAAAGATACCTTAACTCAAGAAAGGCCAATGGGTCTGAAAGGCCTCTGTTATCTGGAAAAGGCATGTGGCTGGTGTTTTCTGGTCCTTTAGCTTCTGGTTTCAAACAGCTGCCCTGTGGGCATTTTATTTCTGCATTTTAAGTCTTTTGTCTGTGTCAACTCTCTTAAGGACTCCAGTAAACTAATCAACACCCACTTTGAATGGGCAGGGCCACATCTCCATCTAATCAAAAAGTATTTAGGTGTGTCACATCTCCATGGAAACTATCTAATCAAGAGATCACACCCTACAATATTGAATCAGAATGAAAGAAAATGGCTTTTCTGGTATGGTAGTTAGATTCAGTTGTCAACTTGGCCAGGTGAAGGCAACTAGTTCTGTTGCTGTGGACTTGAGCCAATGATATGTGAAACTCATCTGTTGCTGATTACATCTGCAGTCAGCTAAGAGGTGTGCCTGCTGCAATGAATGATGTTTGATTTAATTGACTGGTGCTTAAATGAGAGAGTTCAATGTAGCATAGTCCAAGCAGCTCAGCATACCTCACCTCAGCCCTTGCAGCTCAGCCCAGGCCTTTGGAGATGCAGAAAGGAATCACCCTGGGGAAAGTTGTTGGAACCCAGAGGCTTGGAGAAAAGGCCAGCAGTGATGATCACCCTGTGCCTTCCCCGGTAAGAAAGAACCTCAATTGAAAGTTAGCTGCTTTCCTCTAAAGAACTCATGAAATAAATCTCCTTTTATTAAAAGCCAATCTATCTCTGGTGTGTTGTATTCCAGCAGCTAGCAAACTAGAACATCTGGGGTACATAACAGTTTCAAGCCAGCACAAAATGCTACAGTTGTTCTTTTCCTAATGTTTCCTCTCAAGTTTTACTCTGCTTTAGTTTACATACTCCCTATTAACCTGCCATCTAGTTTCATTTTCTTCTGCAGTGGCTAATAGTCTCAAGAGTCCATGTAGTATTTTTCACTTCATTTATTGATATATTTTCAGTTGTAAAATTTCTATATTATTTTTCTTATTAATTTCCACTTTTCTGCTGAGATTCTCCACCAGCCCACTCATTACATTCATCCTTTTAGTTAAATGTGCTTTTCTTTAAAATCATGTTTGACTAATTAAAATATCAGTGTGATCTATTAATTTCCTCCTTTAATTATGGGTGCACACATGCCTTCTTCATGCATTTAAATGCTTTTTCAATTGTATATAGAAACTTTGGCTACTATATCACTGAGTGTATAAATTTTTGTTGTTAATTTTTCTAGCTGTCAATTATTTACTGGCAGACCTATTAAACCTTGGGTTTGTCTTTGTTAAGGCAGATTTAGCCCGTATAACTACAGTGGAGTCATTCTGAGATTTCATCTGACATTCTCTAGTGTTCAATGAGGGCTCTCCATTCTGGCTGGTTGGATGGCTCCCAGCTCAGTGTAAACCTCTGAATCCACCATTGGAGTATAACTGGTGTTTCTTATTTACCCCAAGGATCACAGACTTGGGTGGTCTGTTGTCCAAACCTGAAAACATTTCCATTCTATATTTTCCCTGGTTTTATAGCTGTTCTCAGTTAGAAGGGTAATTTAATGCTTATTGTTTCATCATAGCTGGTTATTACATATTTATACTTACAAAACACAAAATGAAATAACAATAGTAGTAATACTAACAGCAATAAAATCATATTTCATTTTTTAATGAAAATTGACAATTTCTATGTAATTTTTCAATATAATGAATGTTGATTCTTATTTTTAAATGTCTATTTTTATACAGATGTTTAAATAATAGTTTAATATTAGTTTAGGTATTATAATATTTCTAGACAAAAATCCTCTGTTACTTAATCTTATTACTAGTATCATTGTTTTGGCAGAGTGAAAGCTTAAAGAATTGTCAAATATAGCTCAGTTCCTGAAGATACTAATTATGGTATTTCATTCTTTGCATAAAATAATTATTTCAATCTGTTATTTCCTCAAACAGATTTAAGTTGATGTTTTGCAACTTCCTTCTAATTCCCTTGAAACCTTTAATTTCTCCATTTTCTTTAAATGTAATGTAAAATAGTTATCAATTTTCCATGTAATGGAAAATAATTACCTAAAATTGATTATTAAAAATGCAACTATTCCTGAATACATTTTATTTATACCACAAAATTGTCATATAAGTAAGCAATTTTTAAAGATTTGGATGATTTACATTATAATGTCTAAAGAACCAGTACAGGTTATCTGATCTTTGAGGACTATCACTTCTCCCAGATGCTAAAAATTCTTAAATAACTAAAGTAGTTATTTGTAAAAAAAGTAATAATAATCAAGATATAAATGAAATGCATTGAGGATTAGAATATCACTTATATAGAAATTTGTAAAGGTGACTTTATGTCTAGCTATATTTTCAAATTCTTAGCATAATACTATTTATTCCTCCTTCTGTCTAGCAATGAACAGTAGCCAACATTCATTTGTCACTTTTCTTTTTGCCTATATACCATATGTCTATGAAAGAAAAATGTAATTGTTTGGACAGTTATACTTGAAGTTGTCCTTGAATAACTGACTGGAAAGCTACTGAAGTCCATATTTTACATTTCATTATTGTGTGCCCTGTTGATTTATAATCAGTTTCTTTATACCTCACAAAGTTTCCTAAATGCTAACAAATAAAAAAACTTGTATGAAGAAATTTAGCTGATACATTCAAATAGCCCTTATGGTAGAAACTTCTACTGAGTCATTCTAATTATGTGTCTATGGTAAATCCAAGTATAATTAATATTGTAGACTATATTTAACAATAAAATTCTCTGTTATTTATTTTAAGATATATTTCCATTGTTTTGAGTCCTCATTTATTTATAATTAGTTTATGTTAGATCACAACAGCTGTGTCATTTCTTTAACAATTTGATTCAGTTGCAGAATTGCTTGTAGCTTTAAGAAATTAGCATTGTAATATAAGGGGTTATAATTTATTAGGTAAAAGCAATACACCATAGAATATAAGCCAATAATGTTATCAAATGAAAATGAAGTGGGGTATATTTAAAGAAAGAGAGAGAGAGTTTTTCAATGTTGAAATTAACATAAACCATGGAAACCACAGCCAGGGTGTTTTGAAATATTCACTTGAGAACTTGATTAAAGATTGAAAAAAATGGAAAGTGAAAAACCTAGGTCAAAATTGGATGGGGCTATGGATTTCTACTCTTTTAGTGTCCCCAAAGTCTAGAGATAAGTGCATAAGTGTGTAAATGGTATTGTTAATAGAGAATTCTTATTTTTTTTTCCAAACAAACCTTTACAAATCTTAAAGAAACTGATTTTGGACAGTAATTCTATTGTTGAAAAAGTAGCTAATTTTAGTCCTTCTGCTCCTAGAGAAGATGGCATAGACTCACTTTTTCTTTATCCTTTCCTCTAGATACTACAAAATATCTTGAAAATATCCCGATAAGCAATAATAAAAGGATCTGAACAGTAAAAGAAGGTGGATTTGCTAGGTTCTTCAGGTCTTAAAGAAGGACATCTGGTGAAATCTCTAAATTTTATTTTTATGTACCACATCCTGACTGAGTTCTGGAGAGAGCTTCAACCCAGAGTTGCCAATAAGCATTGGAAAAAATAAAATATCACACACACACACACACACACACACCACAAGTAAAGCTTGCTCTGTATCCAAAAGACTGGAAAGGGAAGTCCAGTACAGAGCTAAGAGGGAACTTGTCAACTGACCCTATCCAGTGGCACCAGTGGTAACCATAACCTAGGCAGGTTGACCTACTCACCACTCAACACCAATGGCAACAGTGGACCTGATCCACTCACCCCCAGGTCCAGGATGCCCTATGTCTCCTGGTCCTCCACCCACAGCTGAACGTGAACCAGGCCCTGGAACTCTTGTCAGCCAGTGGCAGAAGACTGCCCAGGCAGGCTCTGTTTCCCCCAAAAGTACCTGCAGAGATGAGCAGGAAACTCATGGCTCCAGGTGGCTAGAAAATAGGCCTGAGAAAACATTCTCCTTCCAGTACCCCCATCCCTTATGTAATGACTCTGGGCATCCCATGGAAGTATGTTCCACTCCCACTTATGGCACCAGCAACTCCAGAGAGGAGGCACCTGCAGCAAGAAGAACAAAGCAAACCAGTTTAGCAGTGCAGGGACTGAGATAGCTAAGGTATCACTGGAGCTACGGCCACAAAATGAGCCCCAACATTACATCTAAACCGGGCAAGTGCCTGCTGAAGTTGAAGATTATATAGGATAAAAAATCTCCTAAAATAATATCCAAAATATCCATGATACATAGAAAATCAATCAAGAACCAGGAAAGTCACAACTGACAACCAAGTGATGCCAAGTCTGGAATTATCTGACAAGGATTTTAAAACACTTATCAAAATATCATGATGTTTCAGCAAAAGAAGAGTTTTTCATTTCATTTTTGTTGAACAACTCCCTGATAAGAACTTGTTTTCTATTTCAACAATTATTTAGGAATTAAGAGTTTTTAAAGACTACAGTTCATATCTTCCTGATGATATTATAAACTCACTAAAGTTCTAGTTCACAAATTGGTTTTCTTTGATTTCTAATATTGGACAGGAAATATTCTTACCTGCTGAATGTTAGTTTCAAGAATCAAAAACGAATTTGACTTTGAAGAGTTCTCAAACTTGTATGCATAGTTGAATTATCTAGCTATTTTAGTATAATATAAATTCTTAAAACGATCCCAGATGAATTAAAACAGAATCTGTGTAGCTTAAATCTGTCCTCTTTTTATTTCACCCAAGTTTCCAGTGTTCAGTTATGATAAAAACAAACAAAAAACAAAAACAAAAGCCACACCAAAATACTCCTTCATAAAAATAAACACTAATATAAAAAGTAACTGGTTCCCATTATTTCTTGAAATGTGAAAAATCTAGAGAATGAAACAGACTATATAGAGCTGAGCTATACTTTGAAGGAAAGAATATTTCAAAATAGGGCTTTTCATCTTCTTGACAAAGGAGTGAAATGCAAATCTGCTTCCTTAAACCAGCACCTATTTCAGTAATTATATTCACCTCTGATTACTACAGGCAATACTTCCACAAGTTAACTTTCTTAGTTTGGCATAATAATTTATTGGCACAAAATTGAAAAAGATTATGGATTGAAATGTGAAAATACTCGCAATAGTCCTTCTTTCTCCTTAATATTTGGTTAGAATAACGGAGTGACAGAACTCAAGAGAATGTCTGTAGTTTTATATATCCCTCTCCCTCCACCTTCCTATTCAGCCAATGTTGAGGCTGAACATTTCCTCCCTCAGTCTGCCTTAGACTGGAGGAAATTAAAGAGCACTTGAGATTTATCATCGATGCTCCTTTTTTTAAATTAAATAAAACAAATAGGCATTGGAATGAAATTCTTACGGGCTAAGCTTTATCTGGTAGATAGGTGCTTTACTTTAATATTATTGCTTATATATTATTCTATTCAAGAATAGATTTGCGATTTTTTTTTTACATAGGCAGGCATTGGGAAGCGAACCCGGTCTCCAGCATGGCAGGGGAGAACTCTGCCCCTGAGCCACCATGGCCCGCCCTAGATTTGCAATTTAACCAATATTTTTGTCATCTACTGAGAATGATATTTGAAGTTGAAATAATGAGCAACTCTAAAAACTACATAGCTAGAGATGATTTTCTGGTACTTTATGTAAGATTTCACAATGTCTATTCATATAGGAGATGGTAGATGCAAATTGTATTTTTTGCTTTAAAAAAACTGCCCATCATAATTATACTACCATTTTACAATCTAATTGATAACCAGTGGAGCTAGTGAATTTTAAGAAGGGCATAGATTTGAATGTCTTTTAATTCTTGGGATGACATTTTAGAATATTGAAATTTTCTGCCATCTCTTGATTCAATTTTAACAAATTATATTTTCGTCAAAATCATCAATTTTATCTCATTTCAGATTTCATAAGATCATTAGTATTCTCAAATAAATGATTTTTATTTTTAGTAATTGTTTTTAGTAATTGAAAAGGAAGTAACCTTTTCCTTGTTGCTTTTCTATTCTATTAATTTTTTTCATTATATACTTAACAATTTTATCTGTAAGCAATGAACCCAGTATGTCTGTCTTCTATCCTTGATAACAAATAAATAGGTAAAAATCTTCCATCACTAAAAAGATCTGTGGGACCTACAGTATATATTAAATATAGGTTTAATTTATTATGTTAAAATATAGGTTCTTACAATAGTGATATTAACTTATTTTTAAACTAATTTAATATTTAAACATACTGGTACATTTTAAATTATTCCATTTTATATATGAGATTAGACATATTAGTGATAGTTATTTTAGTATATTTTATAGACATATTATTTATTAATTTACCTGTTTTTCAACCTGAGTGAGATTGTATATGTATTTTCTATTTATTTTGTATATCAATTATTTAGCTGGTGTTCTAGTTTGCAAACTGACAGAATGTGATATACCTGAACTGGAACAGTCTTTAAAAAGGGGAATTTAGTAAGTAACAAGTTTAGAGTTCTCAGAAAGTGAAAGTTTCCAAGTTAAGGCACCAACAAGGGATTACCTTCGCTCAAGGAAGGGTGATGTGTGAGAACATCTCTGTCAGCTGGGAAATCACATGGCTGGCATCTGCTGCCCCTTGCTCCTGGACTCCATTGTCCTCAGCCTCCATTCCTGTGTCTGTCCATGACTTTGCTTCTCTGGAGCTGGCTTTCATCTCTTGGCTTCCCTTGACTTTCTCCAGGTTCTTGCTTACTTAACATCTCATGGCAACGTCTGCTGGGCTCCAACATCTCCAAATATCCGTGTCTCTGTTCTCCATATGTCTGCATCTATGTCACTGTGAAGATACACTGTGAAGTTTCTGCCAGCTCTGAGGCTTCCATTGTTTCTGACTCTCTCCAAAATGTTTCCTCTTTTAACGGATTTCAGTAAATTAACCAAGAACGAGTTACATCTCCATCTAATCAAAAGTTACTACCAGCAATTGGGTAGGTCACTTCTCCATGGAAACAATCAGAAAGATCTCATCCAGCAATATTGAATGAGGATTAAAGGATATAACTTCTCTGGGGTACATAATAGTATCAAACCAGCACAGCTGGCAAAAAAAGAAAAAAATGCAAAACCAATAGTGCTATTTTTAAGTACTAATATATCTAAATGTAGCAAAATGGAAAGAAAATTAAAAATATGCTTCTATCATTTCAAAATCCAATTTACCAGTATTCTAAGGTAGCTGTCAAATACTTTTAATCATAGTAGGAGGTACATCCTAAGAATTTATATTAACTAAAATCTTTCTCAGGATATTGTTATAGAAATGTGTGCTATAGAATTGCTTAGAAAAGAAATTCTGAAAACATAAAAGAGAAAAAACAGAGCTCATTTAAAGATAAAGAGATTAGAGAAATGGAATAATAATGAGAGAGAGAATTGAGGTAAAGGAAGACAAATTAAAACACTAAGTTCTTCATATAATAGTCAAAAAATAAAAAGATCAACTCACATATAGTCCATTTATCAAATAAAAGAATAGGAAATCAAAACTTGAAATAAAAGAATAACACTGTCAGTTAGTTTAGAAGAAAGCATATTGTGATATGGTAAAAGTATTGTTATTCAAAATACACTTTTTAAAGAGAAGGGAGTTCAAGATTTTACATAATTTAGAATTAGAGGGAAATATATAAATGCATCCGGAGACTCCATTTGAAACTCATTTCTCATCTAATCAAAAAGTGGAAAATATCATTTTGCTTGAAATGTTCTTCACTTGGTGTACCTAGGTATTATAAGAAGCTAAAAGCCAAAAAAAAAATTTAGGAGATTATGGTAATGCATCTTAAATTGCATGAAGAAATGATAGGATTATAAAAATGACATGAACTGTACTTGCAATTCTTTTTCTTATTTTATGTGACTATTTTATAATAGCAAAGTATACTTTAAATGGAATAGTTGGGGGGCTGCACTTGATTGGAATTGTTACACAGTGTTGTTTGACAGATCCTGTTTTTGAATACTGATTCCTTCCAATCCCATTATTTTCATGCATTATATTTTTCTTTCATATCTATTCTTCAGTGATCAATCAAGTAACTCCTATTGTGCATTCTAGTAATCCCAAATAATTGGGACAAAGTGAAATGTGTTATGTAGAACACAGAGAAGCTTAATCAGTTAAGTCTTATCCATGTTTCTGATCACATTAAAGAAAATAGGCTAAGAGTTTAAAATAAAATGAAAAGCTCAGCTTACTTTTTCTTGTGTATATGCATAGTTATATGTCCATGTATTTTGAAACAAAAATATGATTGACAATACATTTTTCATTGGCATATACTTCTTTACATCTTGTTATCTAATGATGACATTTATACTTAATATTTTCTAATCCTGGATATTATTGCAAATTTCTTATGGGTTTGTAGTGAGATATGATTTACAGATTAATCTTCCTTATTAATAATATTAATGTTCACTGGCTTGTGAATGGTAAAAAGAACCTCTCACTTTTTGAAAGGAGAATTCATCCATGTTGGGTGTATTAGCTAGGGTTCTCAAGAGAAATAGAATCAGCAGGAGATATCTATCAAAATGAGATTTGTAAAAGTGCCACACAACCATGGGGATGTGAGAGTCCAAGGTCTGTAGGGCAGGCTGTGAGTTGGCAGCTCCAGTGAAGGTCCTCAACAAACTCTCAGGAGAGGCTGGCTGCCTGAAACAGAAAAGAGAGACTATCTCTTCTGAATCCTCCTTAAAGCCTTCCAGTGATTAGATTAGGTGTCACTTATTGCAGAAGACACTCAGATATAATCAACCATGGACACAGCCAATGTGCTTATGATTTACATCCATGAAATGTCCTCACAGCAACAGACAGGCCAGTGCTTGCTTGACCAGTGAACTGGCCCTATCACCTGGCCAAGTTATTGCATGAAACTGACCGTCACAATGGGATTTGGTAACTTTTAGCCAGAATAAGAACAAATAATATCATTATATCCAATAAATGTATCGCTACTAATCAGAAACTTGTCACTCAAGATCTGTTTTAAACTTAAAGCGTGAATATTTGAATGTTTCCTTATAGCTAGAAAACCAAAGTTTTAAAACTTTATGAACTTTAAAATAAATCTGCTCTTAAGGGGGAACTAAACAAATAATCATGAAGTGGAACTGGCTAAAATACGCAAAACAGAACGAAGCAAAGAACAATGCACCTTCTTTTTTTTTTAACATTTTGAAATACAGAGCTGTACAATATAAATAAAACATATCCCTTGCTGTCACAGCTTTTAAACTATGACATGTTACAGATTTGTAAACTAATAATTTTGACATAAGAATAGAGAATATTTCAAGGAATTTAAAGATTAAAAGGCAAAACTTGACTACACATTGAAAAATATAAGAATAAGGGATAAAAATAGGAAAATGGCACCTTATCAGAGACCAGAATAGAATATATAAACTTGGTAACAGGAAAGTCTGGAAGATAAGAAAAAATGAAACAAGACTAGGTTACTACAGAGATTTACACTAAAGTCAAACCAATAAAAGCTTTTCCACAATGCATATTGGAAAGAAAATAAAAATTGGTATCATAATATGGGTTAATTTGTTGAAATATTTCCATATAAATGCTGTTAGATATTGACTGTTTTGTCAATTGAAAATAATCTCAGTTTTTACATATTCTTTGCATTAAATAGTATTTCTGGGTTATAAAAATATTTCTGGCTCTCTGAAATAGATGAAACTTAGTCACAACTAATTTAATGGTACTTAGATTAAATGAAAGCCAAAATTTAAAGAATGTTCCTTCAACAAGATTTATTTCTACCTGAAAGTGCTGCACAGTACTTTGCACCCTACAATGAAAATTATTATTGATATGATGTTACTAAAATAATATGGTTCTTAAAAATATCCTATATTTGTCACTGGTTAATTTGTCATACACTGGTAAACTGAATAATCCCTGGATTTATATTATGAGACATTAATTTGTATGAGAAAATATTTCATCTATTCATTGAAAATTAGTTTTAATAACATACATAATTCTGACAAAAACAAAAATAACTTCGTTTTCCTTGTATGAAAGGTAATGTGCTTCCATTAAGTTTTAAATAATTGTAAAGTAGCCAGGTTTTTAACTCATTGTACCATATTACCCTAGTTATAATCTTTTAGGTACCAAATTTATATTTGTAGAGTATGTATTTTGATATTGCATAAAAATTAATTGACACAAATTATTTTGAGGCAGTTGATGATGATCTATTTAATAAATTATTATTTTCATAACTTGTCCAATTTATTGAATTTAATTCGGATTTGGTTGAACTACATAGAGAAAAATACATGAATTAGAATTTTCAATAAGACTGAGGAACAATGAAATCAGGCAAATAGTAAGTGAAAGAATCTTAGGTGCAAGAAGTGTTCTTTACTTTGCTCTAGGAGGTTGTAAACTATACTATTAGTTCATTAAAATTATATTTTAAAGGAGAGCAAAAGTTACTCTATGCATTGTATAAAAGGAAAAGATGAATAGTCGTATGCTTGTTTTTCACCAATTTTATTTTAGAAATCAAGGTATATTTTAAAGGGAAACTGGTTTTCTGCCATAATCACATAGTACAAATGAACATTATTGTCATAACGGACAATAAATGTGATCATTTGCCATGTACATGCATCATATATGGCATTTATTCAGTGTAAAATTTAGTATTTTTACTGATTCCAGAAGATAGAATGGACTTGAATGAGAACAAAACCAACAATCATTGCTGTGAATGAAATATAATTGATAATCCAATACATATATTGTCAAAACTGGAGATATGTGGACTTAGTGACAAAGTAGTCAGCACTCTAAATCAGCATAAGTCTTAGAAGGGGATATGAAGTGTAATAGGTGTCAGGAAAGCCAAAAGGAAATGCAAATATAGTGATCTGTCCTAACATCAGAATAGAATATGGAAGACAGAACAGAGCAGCAAGAACTGATCAGTGATGAAAAGAAACAAACAATGGGAAGTAATAAATATATTTTGTTTCATCATTATAAGCTATGAGGTATAATTATCAGTCCTTTGGATGGTGGCTTTAACACAAAGAAAACCCAATGAATGAAAGGCAGCATCTTTATTACTTGAAGTTCCAAATATGAGAAGACTGCCTCTCAAGGTCATACAGTGGGTTGCATCCAGGGAGGGGAGAAAAGAACAGCAAGTTTGAACTATGGGATGCAGCTCAAGTATGGCAAAAAGAGATGGGGTTGCTAAATTTGGCTTGGCTCATCCCAATAATTTGGGGGGGGGGGTCTCCAGGACATAGAGGCAGTCCCTAATTTTTTTGTACCTGGCCCCAGTATGATTAGGTCAGGTGCCTAATGGCCCGTTAAGGAGAAAAGTTGGGGTGTGGACTTAATCAACTACTCAAGAAGAAGTGATGGAGGTGTTCCTATGCAGTATGTTCCTTCTGTCAGACTATCGTCCTTCAAACTGTGGTTTTCCTCTGGCAAACCTAAAAGGGTGAGGCAAATAATCAAAAAGCTGATTCTTTTTTTTTTTTTTTTTGCAAAATCATTGCATTCATTCAAAAATTAGCCTTTAATTTGAATTCTATTCATTTTTTTGCTTAATTTTGGTACAAACAAAATTAGGAACTCTTATAAATGTTCTGCAATAGACTTAAGTTTAAGAATGGTTATCTTCAATAAAAGTACCCAGACTATTGAACAAATTATGCAATTGTCTGGATCAATATGAACATAAGCTTATTATGTACTTCCTACTTTAATAGAAACAGCAGCTAGCACCTCCTATCAGTATCCCTAGACAGCTGCTGCTTTACATCCCATTGTGACTGTTCCCAAATAAGTCTCTTGCATTCCAGTGGTCATCAGCTGGACACCTTTCCTCCTTCTCAGAGGAGAATGAGATGACCCAATGTATACTCCTTCATTTCTTTTACTCTCTACCTATATAGTTGTTTATATAGCTCCACCACTAAATGCATCCCTCCCTTTATAGCATGAGTGCATTTGATTTGTCCTTTCGTCCAGGACAAACTCCTTATCCAATCTTCACTTATTTGTTTTTGTTGTTTGTGGTGTTTCATGTGTGTGTATTTGTGTGTGTGTAAGATTGCTTTTGGTATTGATTTTTGTTTTTTGGTTAGGGAACACTTTATCACTAGTCCATATTCCTTTCTATGGCTACAGTTTTTCTGTCTCTTTCTGCCCCCCTCTCTAAATGTCTGGAAATATAGTATGTTCTTAATCCATACTACGGCATCTATTTTAGTAGAATATGGAATCAAAGAGTTGTATATTGGTCAAACCAAGGCTCATGTAAAAAGGAGGGTAGTCTACAATACCCTTAATTTACTTTTCCCTGCAATTTAGAGAACTGAGTTTTTTCAAGTATTGGGAGAAAAATTCCTAGATTTCAAGAAAAGAGGCTGTGGAAATCCAGAGTCCAGGATTTTCCACTATATTGAGATCTTTCCCCTCCATATTGGGAGCAGATCATTTATGTAGCCACTAGGTGGCAGGACAGGCATTAAAGGTCATCAAACCTCTTTGTGGGGGGTGCAGGGAAGTATGTACAAATAGTATCATAAGCAAGGCATTGAAACTCACCTCCCTTGATCACTGTTGATAACAAACCCTTGTGTCATAAGATCCTGCTGAAACTCTGTTCTCACAAACTTATCCTAAACCCTTATAAGATCTTAAGCTGCCTCCAACCTCTTTGTGGAGCACTAACCTTCATCTTCCCCAGCTGGTTATCGCCATGGAAAGATCCTCTCCTGTTCGTAAGTCCTAAATAAATGCATGTCTAACTCTACATAGTGTGTTCTTTGGTCTTCAGGCTTCCTCAACACAGGTCCTCCAAAAGCTGAGTTGGTACAATTGGCAATTCAGCCAGGAGACCAAAAACAAAGGCTGTAGGCCACAGCAGAAATAAGTCTTGGGAAGGAAGAATTCATGGGGGAAATCTCAAATTGGTCTCTATCATCCATGTGTGGAGGGGTGGCTGCCTACCAGGTAAATGGGAACCACCACAAGGAACGCCCCGAAAGCCACAGTGGGGTTGCTGACTGTTTTGCAACAGACAGCAGGCCAAATAGCAGCACCTATCGCATAGTCTCTGTTAGGAGCTCTGCAAAAGTTTACTGAGACAGAACAAGTGGCAAAAACCACTGCATGCCATTTAGAAGGCTTGGGAAGCTAACAGTAAAATGACACCACCTTTGTATGCAGCAGTTTCAAAAGTTGCCTTCTTACTATAGGTAATTAGCACTCAATTGTTTCATTATCACTTTGTTTCAAGTTTAACTAATGTTCTTCTTTAGTTTTCTCTTAAATAAGGCCAGTCAACCTGCTTTCACTTCACCTGGGAAAGTGAAAAAAGGACTTCCATTGTTCTCTCTCAAGGCTGTTTACACAGGTAAACCAACTGCCACAGCCTCAGGGCAAAGGATTTGCCTAAGTGGAAAAGCCTATTTCACTATATTTATAAGGTCATGTTAACTAGTAACTCTCTTTCAGAATTAAAAGAAGCCTCAGGCTCATTGTTACCTCACCTTGAGAATCAGGGATGGGCAATTAATCCTGACAAAAAGCAATGCCCTGGCTGCCCTATTAAGATCTTAAGTGTTGTATGAGTAAGTAAGACAAAAATTATTCCTTCTTTAGTAATCGATAAGGTGCAATGTTTTCCTATGCTGGATATGCCAAAACAACTAATGGCTTTCTTAGGGCTGCTAGGGTATTGGAATCCTTTTGTTCCTCACTTAGCCCAAATGTTAAAACCTTTGTAAAATGCTAATTTAAAAAGGTCATACTTGGAAATGGGAGGACCTCAAGCAGATTTCTTTTGAAAAGACAAACAGGGTGATAGCACAGGCCCAAGCTCTGAGGGTCCTAGATCCAGACCCACCTGTGAATTGGATATAGCCAGCGCTGATATTGACTTTGGGTGGCATCTGTGGCAGAGGCAACATTCCATTTGAATGTCCCTTGGCTTTTTATCACAAGTATGGAAGGGGGGTGAACTGAGATACAGACATCTGGAAAAACAATTGTGTGCTGCCTATAATGTCTTATTGCAAGTAGAAGGACTGATGCAACGATTCTCAGTCACCTTGAAAATGGCCATCCCTATTCAGGGGTGGATAACTGAATCACCTTCTAAATTATGTGCTCTGGTAATGCCCAACTGAGCACACAGACAAAATGGAAAGCCTACCTGCTACAGTGCAGCATTTTCAATACCAGCCCTCTGAGTGCAGAAATGCATGAAATTCTCAGACCAGCATCCTATATAGAAGACTCAACAGCTAAAGTCACCGCACCTGAAATAGTTATTGAAATGCCCACTACAGAAAGCATGGAAACCATTCCCAAGTCTTCTTGGTTCACTGATGGGTCCACTAGCAGGCAGCCTCCCACATGGACAGCTGTGGCAGTACAGCCAGAACAGACACTATGGTGAGAGAATGGCAGTATGCAAAGCATTCAGTAGGCTGAATTAAAAGCAGTAGGGACAGTAATAATGCATGAACCAGGAGATATACTAGTTATCGGTACCAACATTTGGGCTGCTTATAAAGGCCTTATGACCTGGATGGCAACTGAAAGCAGGAAAAATGGACAGTCACAAGTCATCCCTCTGAGGATAAGAATTGTGGAAAAACATCCAGGACTCCTGCCAACAAGAAAATTCCAGGTGCCACTCACACACCAGCAGCCACTGACCATCCCTAGAGAGTGAACTTAATACTCCTGTGTCAAGTATGTAAGCTACCACAATCAAATTGAACACATCAGCTGGTCACTAATCCCTGACTCAGTGGCAAATGGATTGCATTGGTCCCTTTCTGCTCCTGGAGGGGGTGAGCTATGTGTTTGCTGCTGTGGACATGGCTACAGGACTGTCGTTAGCTTTCCAAGTGGGGCAGGAGAACCAGAGGGTCGTGATCAAGTATATGGAGAAAGTGATTGCTGGGTATGGAGTGCCAAAAATAGACAGGATCGGGGGACCCCTTTCATGAGCAGAGAGACCAATCCTGGGCAAAGGATCAGGATATCAGGTGGATATCCCATCTGCCTAACAATCCCACAGGTATAGACCTTATTGAAAAAATAAATGGCCTGTTAAAAGAACAGCTAAGAGATGATAAGAGGTCAGGCCTGAACTCCCTTGAATGCAATGCCTTGGGCTGCAGCCCCAGCTCCTATTGAAATGCTGACGGCGGACTGATGCAGGCTCTGAAAATACAAATTAAAGGGCCATCTGCTTTACAGTTTAAAAGGAGGAATGATAGTAATTTGTTATTGCCTATGTTCAGACCATACAAATGGAGAAAAGTGAGGACTTTTAGTCTTAGTTATGGTCTATGCAGCCATGCTGATGGGAAATCTTAAGCCATTGGGCATAAGAGTCACCCAAAATACTGTAATCTGACACAAAAAATGCCTGGTAAAAATTTTATCACCAATCCAGCGCCTGTCCTATTCCAACAGGAACCTTATATATAATTATGTGGACCCTTTTTAAGCCTAGTCATTGTGGAGGACTCCCAAAATTTGCAGGAGGAGACTATCTGGTATTTAAAACTTCCCCATAGTGTTCCTCTGCCTGGTACCTGTTGTCAACCAATTAAATTCTAGCATGTATGTTGTTACATCAGCAGGAGTTACCCCTTATGTTTCCCTACAAAAGTATTTATTTTCACCCTTAGCCCTCTAGCACCTTACTCGATGGGCTTCAGTGGTAACTCATGCCCACAGTGGAACTCAATGTTGTGTTTGCACGGACTTACCATCTTCAGGTATTACCGGAATTCCTTGGGCTGTAAGTCCTGCAAATTGAACTGTGTGGAATACCCTGCTGGCCTGTCAGAATTCATTGCATCAGAAAATCTAAAATCAAATCTTCCATTTACAGGACTTTGCATGTGGGGACAACGCTACATTATATAACTCCCCTTTTTGTCCATAGCGGCATCTCTTTGTGGGGTTGCCATCTCTGTATAGGGACTGCTAGTGTTCTGTTGTCTCATAGATACAATATCTGTCCTGTTAGCAATGTTGTCCACTGCACGGGGTGGATTGTGGAGACCCAGGACCCAGGACTCACCTCCATATTGAGAACAGGTCATTGCATGTAGCTGCCTATGTGACGAGGACAGATATTGAGGGTTATCAGACTTCCTCAAGGGGGAAAGAATGTATGCATGTATCTTAGGCAAGTGATTGAAACTCCCTTCCTTTGATCACTGTTGGTAACAAATCCCTGTGTCATGAGACCCTGCTAAAACTCTGTTTTAACACCTTTGTCCTAAACTCTTACAAGCCTTTGCACTCTCCCTTTCTCCTTGCAGAGCACTAACCTTCATTTTCTTTAGCCAGCCAGTACTATGGAAAGAACCTCTCCTATTCATAAGTTGTACTTAAAATTCATGCATAACTGTCTGCCTAGGGTGTGTGGGTCTTCGGGCTGCCCCTATCCAAGCCCTCCAAGAGCTGAGTTGGAACAGAGGCCATGGACCCTTTCGTGTTGGCAGGCATATAATCATGAAACACAAGGGACATTGTGTCGGGGAGCTTATAGAAAATTTGTTGGTCCCAGTGTTACACAGCCAAACAGCTGTGTTACACTGTCAACCACTATTTCTTCAAATGTGGCTTTCTTTTATTCTGCATAAAATACACTTCTGTGTCTCCTTCTTAATTTCAGTGGTTTTCCTAATCATTATACTTTAATGGTTCTTGTTCTTATTCCACATTTTAATGTTAATATTTTTAAGAACTTTCATTGCTTACTAGCCTCACTTCCCTAAGCTGGGCTCATTGGTTACAATGACTTCAGTTGTACTTCTGTGATGACTCTTTCCTAATTCAATTTACATGGTCTTGTAAGCCAAGGTAAAAGGTTCATATTTTATTCTCTGTCCACTGGGAAGGCAATAAAGAGTTTTAAGGAGACAGGTGCTTTGATCTCTGTTTTATTTTGTAGAGAACCTTTATGTTTTCTAGGTGGTACTTGAATAAGTGCTATACAAATAGGAGCAGAAGGGCATACTGCAGAAAACACAAATGACAAATTCTACTTCTTGTACAACTAGAACACATAATCTGAATAGAAGTTCATTTGTTGTGATTAGTCAGATTTGTATCATTTACTCATGCTCTAACCAAACACTGCCCCATGGGAAGCATTATTTGGTTTACGTTAAGTCAGGTGCAACTCCTCTTATATCGCCAAAACAGGACAGTTGTGAAATTCAAGATGAGTTTAAGAAGAAAGAGAGAAAATGATTCTGGCCTTGGGCCAGTAATTATCACTAAACTTTGGGAGAAGACAATAGGAAAGTCGGATAAGCCATCAGTAGGCTGCTGCAGCAGACTCGGTTATATGTGTTAATCAGAATTGTAGAAGTGGAGATTGAGCTAAAGAGAAAGCCAGGCTTGAGATGTATTTTGGATTCAAGAGAAGCAGAAGTTGCTAGTTTAAAAAATGTGCTCAGTTAAAAGGAGGAGTCAAGGTCGTGGGGCCTCCTATAGGTATGGAGAATATTAAAAAAAAAAAAAGCATATTGGGAAGCAACTCAGTTTAGTGTTTGATATGTTAGCTAAGAAAAGCTTGTGATGTATTTAGGCGAATAGGTCAAAGTGAAAGTTGAATATCTAAACCTGAAATTACAGGAATGATGTGTAGTAGACATGTCTATTTAGGAGTCATCCTTTTAAAGTCATGAAAATTTGTGGCTCACTTTAAGGGAAGGTGTAAAGATGGAAGGGAAGGGAGCTATTGCAGATGCTGAGGACTTCTGTCTTTATGGAGACAGCAGCAAGGGATTATCTGAGAATTAAAGGGAACACCCCCAAAAAGGAAGATAAAAGCTTTGTCACCAAAGCCAGGAGACAAATCATAAGAAGTAGTGGATTGTCCATATATCAAATTCCTCAGAGAAGTCAAATAAGATTTAAAAACAAAAAGATGTCATCAGTGGCCTTGGAACATGAAATTTCACCACTGACATAGTTTGTAGCTGTTGGAGAAGTAAATAAAAAATACAATAATCAATTTATATTAAAAAGAAATAACTGGGCGGCTGCCGTGGCTCAGCAGGCAGAGCTCCGACCTGCCGTGCTGGAGGTCTGGAGTTCGATCCCTGGTGCCTCCTGCCCATATGCAAATTTAAAAAAAAAAGAAATAACTTTTAAGAGGTTTGTCTATGTAACAAGATTATGAAACAATTGGGGCCACGATATGACAGAGTTGTGGTGACAAGGGGAGGGATGAGTTTTATGTTCATTTGTGTTTTTTAGGATGAAAGAACGTAAAGGAAATTTTTGTGATAATTCAGCAGGCAGAGAGAATTGTAGCGACACTGTCTGTCATAAAGAGTGCTCACCTTTTATTCTTTAAGTGTGCAGTTTCTGAGAGACTTAAGTGCTTCCAAGTAATAAGGCCAGGTCATGAAATATCCTGTCCAGAGACTATTAAGAAGCAAATGAATTAGATAGCGATGTAAGCTTCTTGGCACAAAAACTACTGAAGGACCTTGCTGAAATGCAAATGACTTTATTATGTTGAATTGCATTAAACTTCATAAAAAGTATAATGCACATAAATCCCATGAAAACTGTTTGTGCTGAGAAAATAAAATTAATTAAATGAAGGCATACATACATTAGATAGTGCCATAAAGAAGCTTTATAAACGTATTGCATTTTATGCACCATTTAATGTTTGTATTGCATTTTTAGCTCCTTTATAAAGTAATCTATTGTAGGGACATGAACTGGAAGATATTCAAAGGTGAATACTTTTATTTGATTAGAAATTTGCACCTGATAGGGACAAAGATTTATTAAACAAGCAAAACTTGATGGAATGTTTATGTCTATATTTATTCAGTAACTTTATATTTTCATTAACCTTAGTATAAAGAAAAATATATTTCCACTGAACATCAATTCATTTAAATCTTTTGAAACAATCAAAATCAAATGCTTGGTATAAACATTCATTTAAAAGTATATCTAATACAAAGAGCCCAAGTTGTTTAATTAACCTGGAAAATTATAAACACATTCTTAATTACAAACAAATGACTCTCTGGTAAACTTTTTCTCTCACATTTGTGGAAGAATCCAACATGAAGTTGTTTTCCTATAAATGATCTTTATATTGGTTAATGTCAACGTGTTCCATCCAAACACGGTAAGAACCCGCTTTTAGTTTAATGTCTTAGGATTGTCATTTGTTCCATCAAGGGAGAATACATACCAAGGGAACCGTGGGCATTTCAATCAGTAGCATTAAAAAATGTTAGGATATCTACTTGTGTTAGGTGTTCATGAGCAGAGTTTAATGGGGCCAGGCTCCATTAAATCTAAATTGGATGCTGTCAGGAAGTAGTGTGATTTGATGACTGGGTATTTTTTAAATAAATCTTACACTTAGAAAGACTGGACAGAGGCTAAAACTGTAGTTGGTAAAGAAGCAATAGTCACTCATATTAGCCAGGAGAGGGAGATAATTACACCCATGTTTGGTCAAAATTGGTGAAGGGGTATTGTTTTCACCTTGATCCCTCATGGTCAGATGCATACGTTTTTTGATGCTAATATTCTGTGAAATTGAACACCAAGGCCCAGCCGTGAATCCCAGACCAACTCATCATAGCAATGCCACCTTACAGCTTAGTTCTATCAATCCAGCTCCTGGATATCACGGGCTGCTTTTTTCTTCCTCAATATATATATACGTAGGCTGAATATGACCAGTCCATGACAACTGATCAACAACAAAGATTACCAGCAAAACACAAGGAAATGTGAAGAATCACCTGATTTATGAGACAGCGTGATCAGTGTGACTGAGAAATAGAAAGACTAAAAATCATTACAATTAAAAGAACAGCAGAGAGAAACATAGTAAAAAAAAATGGCAACATCAGATACATTAATACAGAGAGCAGCAGAGACCTTGAGGCAATTATCAGGATAATTAAATAATCACAAGCTAAATTTTAATATTTTGGGAAATGCAAAAAAAAAAGCAATCTTGAAAAAGATAAAAATCTAGAGGACTTCCATTATTAGATATTAATAATTTTTTGAAGGCATAGTCATTAAAACAATGTGGTATTGGAACATGGACAGAAAAATAGACAAATACAGCAGCAATAAATCCACTTGTAGCGTGTTGCAGCATAGTGCAAATGCGGAGAGGATGGTCTTCTCCTAAATGTTGCCAGGCCAACTGGATATAAGTGGGGAAAAAAATTACATCTTGACTTCAAATTCACAATATACACAAAAATAAATTCCAGATATAATTGGGATGAAAGCAAAAAAAATTAAATAAAAATTTTAGAAGATAGCATAGGAGAATATCTTGGGCACCTTGATTTTATGTTTGTTTTTATTTTTTAGTGACACTAAATATAAAGGAAAAATCTAGACATTAAATCTTAAGTTTAATTTCATTTTGCTTTTATATTCTGCTGGTTGGAATTTGAATTTTTGCAACTATTTGAATAACTGTTTGGAAGTATCTAAAGATGTCACAATTCCACTTTTAGACATGAACCCAAGAGAAATAAGTACTTCCTTTCAAAACACATGTACAAGAATCTTCCTAGGATCTCTCTTTGTAATAGCTAAAATCTCAGATGACTGGATTTTGCATTTGCTTTTGAATCGACAAGTAAATTGTGATATATTCACACGTGATGTACTAGGCAGCCTCTAAGGCGTCCCCCATTGATTCCTGCCTCATGGTATTTACACATTGTGTGATTCCCTCTCTGTGAATGTGGCCTGGGACTAGTGAATCACTAACAACCAAAATAATACAGGAAAGGACTTTACTCTCTGGATAAGTTACAAAGAGACCATGGCTTCTGTCTTGGGAAACTTCTTCTTCTATCATTTGAGGGACGCCAACCACCATGTTGGAGGAGCTCTATGAAGAAGTCCACAAGGCAAGGAGCTGATGCTCCAGCCAATAGCCAGAGGGGACTATGAGTTAACTTGAAAATAAATTTCGATTCCTATAGCTTTGAAATAACTACCACCTTGGCTGATACCTTATTTATAGCCTTAGGGCAGACACTGTGCTAGAGATATTCAGCTAAGTTCTACCTGGATTCCTGACCCACAGTAACTGTGAGATAATAAATGGTTATTGTTTTAATCCTTGTAGTTTTGGGCTAATTTATTACACAGTGACAGATAACTGATGGAACATGAGAAAGCCTTGAGAATGAATGAAATATAAATACATGAGAAAGCTCAGATATATTTTGCAGACAAGAAATGGAATAATAAAACCAGACACTAAAAGGTATATAATAAATGATTTTATTTAGGAATAATTTGAAAAAAGACAAAATTAATATATAGCATTGGAAGTCCAGATTATGGCTATCTTTGGTTAAAGGGAGTAGCTGAAAGTTGTATTGAGGGGAGTTTGCAAGCCTGTCTCATCTTTTCTTAAAAATGCATCCATGTGTATACTTTGATTTGTACTCATTTCTGTATGTACGTTATACTTGGATAATGATTACACTAAACCATTGCTTTCACAGTTCGTTTTTCTTTATATGACCAGCCTGCTTCTATACTGCATTGTAAAACTTTCAAAATTCTATTATTTTTAAATGTATCTCATGAAAATTACATTACATTGAGTAATTTTAAAATCAAGTTACAGTTTCTCTACTTTAGTCATTTATTTTAAGCATTTGCATGCATTATAGTTACTGAAAATTGAAGATTGGTTTCGGCCATCTCTTTCCTTATTATTTATTTACCATGTTGTCTTTTGTTTTCTTCCATTTACTGGATCAATTTTTTTGTGTTCAACATTTCTGCCAGTTTGAATGCTATAACTTTTATGTTGATTCTTTGGGGTTGATTCTTAGCTTATTAAATATGATCCTTAAGCTTATTTTTCTACATCCTGGTCCAAAGCATGGTAAGAGATTAGCATTAATTAATCCATGAATCTGGATGATAATATATTGGTAAAAGAAGGGGAAACATATGTATTCAAGGTAAAAAATGTAAAGCTAATAAACTATATAAAATGTACGCTGGGCATGAAAATTCTAAGGAGATTGATATAAAATAAGAAAAAGGAAATTGTGGACTATTTTGCTTTTTCATAAATGTAAAAGTGAAGTAGGCCAAGAATCTAGTGATGGATCATGTAGCCTTGAAGTTATATGAAAGGCTGCACTGTGCAGCTCTCATTCCCATTTGCCCTGATAATGGGTTTGCACCCCATGTACTGACAATATATAGAAAAGCCATTTGGCCATGTGAAGATGAAGTAAATAGCAGTTAAAATTGTAGCCACATGTGGTAAAGCTAAAATCTCTTCAGGGGAAGTCTGTAGACAATTTAGGGCTAAAATGAGAAGGGGTAAAATTGACCATAAAATGTATTAGTATGTTCAAATTCTAATAGTGTTTAAATAGATGAATATATATATATATATATTTACAATTATCTTTGAAACTAAACAAACTGCAATAAACACAGAAGCATGCTCATAAGGGCAGTGAAGAAAACAAACAAGCAAGGAAGCAAGCAAACAGATTGGTAAGTTTAACATTAACTAGTATATGAGAGATAAAAGTTATTGCCTGATTTTTTATGAAAGTTACATCAGAGAAACTTAAGATGCTTGTGCCACAGTGGGAGAAAAAACAGTTAGCATTATGTTTTTAGACACATCATCCAGGAAAAAATTCCCCGTTGCCAACTTACCCCCACAAAACTCCCTATATTATAATAAAAATATGATAAAGAGAGGTGAATTTAGGAGCTGAATTTGAGCATAGAAATGGATAGAGTTGTTGAATTGCCCAGGAGTACCAAATTCTCTCAAGGGAGTTATTAGATGTTATAGAAGTAAAGGAAACATAGTATGGCAGACAATTGTGTTTTATATATGCATATAGGGACACGTCGGACCTTATTTCCTTTCTGCTTAATATTAATATAACAGTGTTGAGAAATCATTGATCCTTTGCAACCTCTTCTCCTATAGTAAACTGCAAAAGCTCTCCTTCAGGAAAATAGAAAAGTTCTCTCAATTCTACATCTTGTGTTAAATTAGTACTGTATACACTGAATATATATATATATGCATACAGTATAAATATATTATATAACATAAGATGTTTTAAGTGGACATAAAATAATCTGTACATAATTACATTTTGACATTTTACAAACTAGTGGATTAAAAATATGAATTCATAAGTATTTTATGTATTTTTCTTATACATTTATTGAGGAAATTATAATATAAATATTATATTCCTAAATTGCATAATTTAGATTATTTATAAATTAAAATCTATGTGATTCAAATGTAATTTACTCTTATTTAATTTGTAATTATTTTCCAGATGAAAGGATG